>UCOM01001852.1:0-34110 GCA_900474385.1 Ormyrus pomaceus
AAAATTAAACAAAATAATACATCAAAACATACTAAAAATTTGGAAAATATTTTTTAAATACTTTTCGTGCGACAATAAAGTGTTTAAAAAGAAATATTTTTTAATATCTCAACTGACTAGAGAGTACCTATAGAGCTACCTTAAAACCCAGAATTTACCATCAAAAATACGTTTTACTCCGACGTATAAATTTTTAAACAAATCAACCTAAACGAAAAGTCCTATTTTTAATTTCCCGAAATTCCATTCGCCGCGCCGCTGCGCGCTCGTCGGTTCATTGTATTATAACCGACGGGGAACAATAAGCGAAACACGGTTGAAATAATGCGCGCGTTTTGCGGAGCGGGCAGCGGCAAATATTTGCCGCGGAACAAGTAGGCTCGCCGTCAAATTAAGTGCAACGAGCGTCGCGCTGAAAGCGCAAAGAGGCGAATTCGATTCTTCTGCCCGTCTGCCTCTTTATTATGTTTCTCGCGTCAACTGCGGCTAAAAAAGCCGCGGTCTCGCGAACGTTTATTCCGCCTTTTTTTTTTTTTTTTTTTTTTTTTTTCAGGAATCGCTTCGCCGAGCGGAAACGCAATTTCGAGCTGCGACTCTTCTGCGTTCGCGGAATCACACACGGGAGCTTTTATGCGAATGATTCCTTAAGCGCCATGCGGCAAAATTTCCCGTCGTCCTGTGGATGGTTTAATCCTCGCGGTTCAACGAGGCTTCTTCGTGATTTCGGTTGTATTAAACATGAATCGAGCCTGCGTAATTAGGTTTAGCTTGTTGTTGCCAAGGTTGGACTATAATTATGAGTTGTAAGGAAAATTTTAGCAGAATAAATGAGTGGTATAAAGAAACAGTTGGGGCAAAATAGCTCGGCTGACTAAACGTACGTCTCGACTACTTTCTTGATTAATTTTTAATTTTTTTAAATATGTATTTTAAATTTAAGCTATCTCGTTCCTTTAAACATGTAAAAACCGTTTATTTAAGCTCAAAAATACCAAAAAAGTTGAAAATGTATATTTGACAAATAACAAATATTAATATATCACTCTATTTAGTCAAAGTAAATTTATACTTTAATTAAACTTTTCAAACATTTTCGAAAATTATCGTACATCAAAAAAGTTAAATATTTTTTTTTTCCCACTTTTATAAAAATTAATTGAAAACGTTGTCTTAACATCTTTTCTCCAATTATGCTAAGTTAATGAAATTAAATTAAACCAACACACCCCGGTAAAGTGCGTAGCCGAGAATAAAAAGTGCAAAGCGAGAGGACGAAGTACTTTTAAAAATTCAAGTGAAATCAAGAAAAGAGCTCGAGACAAGGTAGGAACATTTCAGCGGCAAGTTTTCTATTTCGCGCTGGAGAACCGTTTCATTTAACATTCAACGATGACGAAGTCCCGGGAAAATTTCGCATTAAGACCACGTTAAACCACTCAGCTGAATAATATTAAATGAATTAGCCGTTTACTTTTCCAGACGCAATGCATTACGAACTTCCCGCTTTCATTTCTATTTATGGCAGGGATTAGAAGCCAAAAAAAAATGTATATCTTAATTTAAAACTCGCATCTCGAAAAAAAACGGCATCATTACCGTTTCATCAAATAACTCTTACGAGCCTCGCTAAATAAGACCCCTTTCAAGCGCAGCGTCCATCCAGGCTTTGAGCTTCCTAAAATAAACAAATGAAACATCAAGCTTAATCTTAAATAACATAATCGAAAGGCGCGTATATAAGCGCAGCACCACTGAAAAGCATCATATTATACAATTCCGAGGAAACGCGAACGCAGAGCTAGAAGCTGCGCAGGCCGAGAACGATAATAATAAAAGAGGTCGGTGGAAAGAAGAAAGTACGCGTATATACAGGAGGAGGTTGTAAGGGGGGCAGTGGAGAGGATAGGGGACGCGCTCGGTTATTTGCGGCGAGCAGCCGGCCGTGGAAAATCCGTCGCAGCAGCCGTGGCGAGCACAAGCTTGTGGCGACAGATATCCGGGCGACATCTTTATTATCGAGTTAACCGTCGCGCACCTGAAATAGACTTTTCATATTGCGCGGCTTTTCTTTGCCTAGAGAGAGAGAGAGAGAGAGAGAGAGGCAAAGAGGTCGATCGAATCTGACCTTGATAAGAATTTATAGAACGGCGGGCTATCCTTGGCGAATAAATTAGAAATTATTTGCGAAAAAGCTCGGTATTTTTACGCGCGTTGTGCTCCGAGCCTGTTTATTGTGCGTCGGCCGCTCGGACGATAAATACGGATTTGAGCGGAGAGCGATGCTTTATGCGGCGGCGGGGATTAGCGTAACTTCCCGAGCTGGATCAGCTGTCACTTTATTTTTCTCTTTTTATTTATGGACGAATTAGAGGTTATTTCGCCGGTGCTCCGATGATTGGCTTATTTTACTATTTACAATTTTTTAATCCCGGGTTGCTTTAGGGGTTTTGCGCAATGGTAGAAAAACAGTCGAATTTATGATATATAGGGAAAATTGTGGGACGGTAATAGTTTTTTGGGTATAAATTGTATTCTTTTAAAAAATTATCTCGTAAATCATTTATTGTAACTCATGTCGCGGTTAAAAAAAAAACTCATAACACAACATTTCGATATATTTATTAGCTTAAAATACAGTGTATAAATTACATTTATAAACGCACCAATCAACCTTACATGTCTTGTTATATCTTTTAAAAAACAGTTTCTAAAGTCGTATAAAATAAATATCTTTAGAACACTATCAACAAGTGTTCAATGTTCGTTTAGTATTGCTTTTCCAAAGCTTTCAATTAGTACAGTCCACATAATTTAAGGAACGTATTAACCACTCTTGATAAAATAAAATTTACTTCGAGCTCACTTTCTTAGCAGAATCGAAGGAAAACAGAAAAAGTAATTTCCAAAAACAACCATATTAGCCATTAAAAGAAGCAAAGAAAAAACAGAGAGCAGTAGGTACGAAAAGTAGAAAAAGCGCTTAAGGAAAATGATTGGGATCCCAGTGATCCCAGGTCTTGATGATGTCGTACAAATGATCCCCGGGCCTCTCGGTCTTCGGCAGTCCGACCTGCCTGTGCTCGAGCAGCTTATAATCCTTGGCGAGCTTTCCCTCCCTCAGCCCTATCTGCAGGAGCTTCCTGGTGGTGGCGAGCTGCGCCTCGGTGGGATTCTCCTCCCTGAAAGTGCCGATGAACGAGATCTCGATGCTGTTCTGGTGGTACTTGTGGGTGTAAGCGCCCTGCTTGTCCCAGCCGCGGCCGATGTAGACGAGGCCGTCGCCGCCCACCAGGAAGTTGTAGCCGATGTCGAGCCAGCCGTGGGACTCGATGTGGAAGTTCTGGATCGAGCGGATGTGCGGGAGGCACTGGGCTTTCGTGAAGCAGCTCTTGGTGGCCGTGTGGCTAATGACGACGTACGGGGCAGGTACTGTTTCCAGGTCTAGGAGCATCTTTGTGGGTGGTCTGGCGCCCCACTCCCGACGAGTCACGAAGCGGACGTCCGCGTCCGTGTAGGCATTGCTGACGTGATCGGTGGTTGCTGCAATGTATCGGAAGGAGACGGACGCTAATTTCGTTACTTTTGTACTAAATTTTTTTAATTTCGCGCGAAATAACGATAAATGCGCAATAGTCAAAATAAAAGTTCTTTCATAATAAATAAACGACGAATTTAATCTCCAGATATTATATCTCGTGCTTGGCATCTTTTGAAATTCTTTAAAGTTTAGCTCTCAATAAAATAGAAGTACGCGAGTAGGTCGAGAAGCTAAAATATCAGAATGCATCTTGCAACAATTTGCAAGGTACTCCTTACGACGATCGTTAAAGTAAGTTGCCTTTTCGCAAAGTGAGTGGGGCACTTACATGCCATCAGTCAGAAAAAGATTGTACTCTGAAAAGATGCAGCGTGCGGCGCGCGCATTAAGTAAAAAGCTTTGTTACACGATGGGATGACAATTTTCGAACTCGAAGATTTAGGATGCGCTTCCGCGAGGCATTTTCAAAAGTGGCTGTTAGCTTGCTTTACAAGCTATCTTTGTCGGTACCTTCAGTTTACGCTGTCAATTTTCTTTAACGGCTCTCGAGTCCATTAGACCGGGCAGCTAGATATTTTATTTACAATTTTGGTTTAAGTGCGACTGTTACATTTTAAGCAAGAATCCGCGCGATTAACGTTTTGATAGAAAGTAGCCATACCATTGCATATATCGGGGTGCTGAGCATCCTCGTCGTAACAAGTGCAGTGACAATTCTTTAGATTCAGCGTCCTTCCCGGCCTTTCAGTGGCCGTACCCTCCACGAAAGCAAAGGCAACCAATAAAATGCCGCTAAGAGCAACAAAATGCCCCAAAGGCGTCGGTATCGAGGGCTTCATTTCTAATCTGCAAAATCATAATGTTTTAATGCATCTCGACTTGACGCGAGACCTATTAGAATGCTTAAACTTTATTTAAAATGTCGGAGAGTACCTGATTCTCCAGAATCGTGAGCTAAAGCTGATTAAATTTGGTCAATGCCTTGGAAGTTTAAGTTGAGCTGCTTGAAAGCCGGTGTGCAGCAATGTGCACGAACCAGCGGGTAGCGAGCGACTGATGCCAGAGGAAATTGTACCGCGCGCCACTTCCTCTGCCTCAACTTACTCTCTCTCTTTCAATCTCTGGCTCTCTCTCTCTTCCCCATATATACACCGACTTTACCGATTATCTCTTTATACTGCACACGTCTTTTAGTACGCAAATTGAGCTGTTATCGTGCCGACTGAAATGAAAAGTTTCAATAACATCTATTATTTTGGGTTCAATAGGAGGCTTCTATTGAGGGTTAGACAAACAAACAGATTCGTAAGCGCTCGTAGCTTGTTCTTGGCTACTGCGTTAGTTATCGCTGATCGTATTTTTGAAAACTACGTTGCAAGGATGAAAACTAGGCGAAGCGTAAAAATCAATACAAGCCACTAAATTCCAGCCTTACCGAATTTTATTCTGCTGTTGACAATGCTTTGGTTTAACTCACTCGAATTTTATATTTCACAGTATCTTACCGCTGTGTACTTTTGAATTATTTCCAACTGCCGATAGCTTATATACTTTTAACCCCTTACAACACGTCAAACCTAATCGCGAGGCTTAACCCAAAAGCCAAATCGAATTGATGACTTAATAGAAGATAACCTTCAATCCGACCGCGCGCGATCAATTTTTAATAATCCCCCGCCAGATAAAGCACAATTCATTAAATTATTCGGCAGCCGCGCGCGCGCGCGCGCGCAAAAACTTCACGCCAATCGATCAGCAGATCAGCCAATCCCCTCGCTTCCGCTTCATTAACAAAGCCGATCGCGGCGCGGCGCCGCGCGAACCGTTATCCCTGAACCAGCGAGCCGCGCCTAAACTAAATTCCAAAATCCCCCCGCGCGCCGCCGCGCGCCAAGCTCGGCCGGGGCGGCTTAAATCTTGGCGCGATCTTCGGCTCGATTTCAATTAACGAATATCCCACCAAAGAAACTACCACCTCGGGCTCGCCCGATTTCACGGATCATCGACCGAGAGAGCGGGGCTGAATTCCCGAGATTGCTCAGCCTCCAGCGGTAATTAGTCGGCTCGTATATGGGCTCAACTCGTCGGCGAAATGACGCCTAAACGGGCCGACGCTTATAGTATATATATATACGTATATATGGGCACCAGGTGAGCCAGTATATCTGTACGAGTGGGCTGCAGAGGGAGAGAGCATCAAGATTAAATTAATCGTCCTCGAGTGAAATCACTCGGCGGGCGGGCTGAGGGATGGCTCACAATAGGCATCAAAGGCGACGAAAGCGTCGAGCTCTGCACCGGCCGGACTCGACGCTCTCTTAGAGCAAATGTTATTATTGACATAGACAGGGGGACGCGACAGGTTCAATGAGCCGCCTCTCGGCCATTGTGCACCGAGGCGCAGATTCGTAATTGGAGCTTTCGTCGAGACAGTTTTTAGATTACTTAATTAGCGTTATTGCGCGGAATATATTGTATTAATTAGGTCGAGTAAATCGCTTGGATTAACATTTATCGCAATCGTAGCGAGTCTCGCTTTGCTATGTAAATACCAGCGATGGACTAAAATACTAAAATAGCCTTAGTTTAATGAAGAAATAAGAGCTAACGCATCAACCCGTGTCGCAATAGTCTCAAGGTAACATATCCGAGAAAACATCATTCAGCGCAAATCAAAAGCAATTGACGTGGCCCAGTTTGCGCGCACTAAACTTCTAAAATGCTCGTCCGCCACTCTGAATTGAAATAGCTTTTGATACTCATTCATTTTACCTGCGGGAGAGAAGCTTCGAATACAATAACAATTGTTCCGCGCGAATCGCAACAGTTAATAAAACAACACCGCCGTCAAATCGTCCGAAATAATGAGCTGCCAGCGCACGAATGATCAAGCTAAAATAACACTCGACAAACGCGCACGCGATGCAAAAAAATGGAAAATCCCCGAAAACTCCTTTAACGTTTTACCTCCCCCCGGCAATTAATCATCCCCGCGAACCGTCGCCGCGCATCTATTTATTTATCCGGCCGCGCGGCATCAATCCGGCAATTCATCTCTCCTTCCGCGCGCTCTTCCCCGCGCCCGACGTCGGCACAAAGTGGATTCCGGAGCAGTCGACCGCGGTGGAGTAATGCACGGGAGAGAGAGAGAGCCACGTAGTCGTCGTCGGCGCGTCGTCACGAGAATTAGTGCGAGGAGAAGCGCGGCCGCGGAGAAACGGGCGACGACGACGGCGGCGGGATTCTTCGAGGAGGCTGCACCTCGCTGGCAAGGTCGGGGGGTAAGAACGAAAGTCGGCGACGCGCCGCGTTCTACCGGAAATTTATATTGATGGCGATCCCCGCCCCCCCGCCTATCGCGCGGAGCCCGACGACGAGGTAAAACATCGCGGAGCTGCCTGAGAAAATTGTGTCCTGCGTTCTTTAGAATGCAAATTGCGGAATTACCCGCGGAGTTTTTCTTCCGTTTTTTCTTGTACCTTTTTTAGATCGTTCCGACGTTGGTTAAATAGCAGTTTTCATTTAATATTTTGAGATTTTTGGTTAAGCAACGAGCCTTTAATCCCAAAGACCGTCAAATATCATTTTGCAGGCTATACAATTATTTTTGTAATCTCGACAATGAATCGATTGCCTTCCTCGCCAAAGTATCACTAAATCTCTTGAAATACATAGCGCCAGCCCATCGCTCACGTCGACAAAACGCAGCCCCCGCTCATCGAAAGATCCCTCGCAGAGCTCGCAATCAATGAAGCTGGTCCGAAAGATCGACGCGATCCCCGACCAAGTCGGACGCTCCTCGTATCCCCAAAAACGGACTTGGCAGTTCCGCGTTACGTGTTAACAATTAGCAAGCAGGAGCTGGCTCCCCGCGAAAGGTTGCGTTATTTATCGCGACGTAATCCCTGCGTCGACGTGATGAACGGGCGGCGGCCACCACGAGAGAATTGAGGAAGGCGTTGCGTGAGAAGATGAAGATATACACCTCATCGGCCGCTATCAATAAGGCGGAGATAAAACGAAATTTATAAGCTGATTAATTATCGGGATTTCCGGATGGTGTTGTAAATCAATTAGCCTGCGGTAGACCGGGTTTATTTATTTTCGGGTTGATCGATCGACTGTACACTGTTTGTTGTAACAGTCAGGAGCGCGATGGCAAACTCGAATAATAATTGCATGGCTAATCTAGTTTGGACCGAGCAGTAATTTCCTAAAACCGAGTTTCGCCTTATTTACCGTTCCAAATATACTAATGCTCGTCGCATTGGACGTGATCTAACGACGGCTAAGCGCACAAAACAGCGAGTTCAAATGAAGTACAACGAGACGTTGGAAACGACTGCCGACAACTTTGTTAAAATTAATCAATTGAAGCAGGGCTCGTCGGCGCTGCAAAGAAGAAAAAAAAAAGGAAAAATCAAAAACAATCCCGCGAAAGAACGGCGTGCATGCATAATCAAGAGGAAGCTCGCTGACCTACATCGGGGGTAAGAAAACTTAAGATTGGGAGGACGGCAAAGGGAGAGGAGCAGTCGGGACGGGAACCCATTAGTCGCTCTTGCCTCTCGGCCCAAATGAGAGCACTTCCTTAGAGACAAAAACTGGAAACTTTGATCGAAACCGACATGGGAACGGAATGCGCTTGGCGCGCGAGCTACATCCCTCCCGTTTTACAGGCGCCTGTGGTTTCGACTCGGCCCAATTCGCCAGGGATAGTTTGCCGAATAGTTCGCCGACCAGTCGGTGTCTGTCTATAACGAATGCGCAAAGAGCGAAAATGTTTTAATAATCAAATTATTTGCCCCCTGATAGCGCTTGGTAATCTAAAATAAAAGAGAGGCGCAAAGGACGAGCGCAAAGGACGGCAGCGGAATGGAAATAAAGAGAGAAATCAAGAGATGGAGGAGGGAAAAAGTCGATGGGTAATGCCCGTCAACAATTTGGCAGCGGCGGCGGCAAACTTTATCCAAGTTGAAAGGCGCTTCGAGGGGCATAGAGCGAAGGAGGAGGCAGCGGGCGAAAGGGAGCGAGAGATACTCGCAATCGAACCGGAACACTCGAGTCGTATTAAACTTTCTTGAGGTTTCGGACGCTCCCCAGGATCGAATATATCTCTCTTTCTCTCCGCGGCCAAAGACGCGGAAAGCCAGAACGAGCGCGCCGTTCCGTAAATTTCGGCGCGCGCCTCTCTCTCTCTCTCTCCCTCTGTCGTCCCTCCCCCCTTTCCCCGCCGCCATGCCCGCTTGTCCCTTTCCTTCGCAATCTTTACGCCCCTGGGAAGATTAAAATTTTTCTTCGTTTTAGCTCACGGCGCGCGACGTCGGGAACTGCTCTCTCTCTCTCTCTCTCTCTCTCTCTCTCTCTCTCTCTCTCTCCTGTCGCTTTCTCGCGCTCAGCCACGCGTTTGCTTCTCCCGTTTTCTTTTTTGAGCGCTCTGTTTTGCTCCCCGGCCGCGGTTTATAAAAGTCGCCTCGTTTACGAGGGAAGCGCATTTAGAATTCGGTGCGACGTTGCTTGGCTTGAATTGTGGCCGCGGCGAGCCGGAGACTCCGCGTTTTCCGACCCGCGCAGATTGCGGTAATTTATTGTTATTGCCCGCCGGTGTGATTATAATAATTGGCAGGCTTTTTATGCTAATGCCCCTCCCCGCTGCTTTTCGTTATGTTAAAATGATTACGAGAAGTTTGTTATCGGACATTTCGACAGAATAATATTATGATTGGACTGTTGTCTTTGCGAAATTGTTTAACTTGGTTATATGTTTAGAAATTGTGTTGTTATATAAAGTTAAAATCTTTTTTTGTATTACTGCTGAATAATTTCATTTTTCATTTTCCTATTCATCGAGATTACTTGCAGTAAAAAGAAATCGAAAAGCGAATAATTAGCACCGAATATTGAAATCCAATTATTCAAATTCTCTTTTTATTCCACTATTCGCTTATACATTTCCTATTGACTAAATCCGAAACCAACAAATCAATCAAGCCGAAAGGTGGGGATAAATTTAGAAGCCTTTCCATTCATCCTAATCAAAAGGAATCCTTTATTTCCTGCTCCGAATATTCCATTTCCAAAACTCGTCACTATCGAATTACGATCCACTGCAGCCGGAACGCAAACAAACGCATCCGGACTTGCGGCAATTTGTTTTACATTTAGAGCGAATTTTTCTCTTTTCCCCCGATAAAAAAAAAAGAACATCTGCAAAAAAAAGGGGAGAGGCCTATTAATTTTTCCGAAGCCTGCGTGCAAGTGGATTATGCAAAGTTCGCTGGCTCTCGTTCCTATACTGATTCTGCGCGAACGAGCAGCCGAGTCCGAGAGCGATCCGGGCGGAAAACTCATTTGTTCGGTGCGCGAAACACCGGTGTGATCGTGTTTTTAAGGCTTTAGAATTTCGCTCGGAGAAAGAGAGATTTCGAATCGCTCGTTTTCTCGCCTCATTAAAATTTAAATTTAAGCGCCCGTTCGAAAGCCTGGCTGCCGGCTTTAATGCGATTTTCAGCTCGTCGATGCTAACAACAATAGAACTAGTTGGGGCAAATGCTATGATTTTTTTTTTTTTTTTTTTTTTTTAATGGTGCTTTAATCTGGTTTTCGAATACTTTACCTGGGAAATTAGTTAATCTAGATTTTAACAACGTATGCCTGTACGTATTCAACTGCAATTCTTGGGAATGGACGATTAATTATTCTTGATTAAATAGCTTGGGTTTTAAAGGATATTACAGTTTATGTCTCTTTGATCCAATACAACGTCAGTGTCAAACAATATTAACATGTAAATATTGCTTTGTTCACGTGACGCGCATTCAATCCTCTTGTGTGAACTGGTACATTAAATTCATTAATAATCACAAATTGCCAGAATTATAAAGTAAAAATACGAATAATTCGATGTTGAATGGTTAATATTAATAAGACTTAATATTATATTTTTTAAAATGCTTCATCCCAGAATTCCGCATTTCAGTTCGCATTGAACGTTATTTATCTGCTAATAGTTAAATTGTAAAATTCAGTATACAATTTCAGCTCAATAGCAATACAGTTGAATTATTTATAATTTTCGTTTGATAAATAATTCTCGAAATAATCATTATTCGTTACATTCACGACCGAAATCGGGTCGAATAAACTTTAAAAACTGGCTAAACGAGGTGCGCACGTATAGAGCTCCGATAATACCGATTTATTATTCACTTTCTTTACTCGAAAGAATAATTAATGAGTCTATCCGAATAATGGAACCACGCATTCTCAAATAAATGCAGCAAAATCTAGCCTCGCATTTTCCCTTAAAAAACCACCCAACCGCACCCCCTCCCAAACAGGTAAGAAAATCCCCGAACGAAGCCCCGTTCTGACACACAACGAATCCTAAGCGAAACCCGCTATTAGCCAACATCCCCTGACGTGCCCGCTTCTGTTTCGCAGAGTACGCCACGGTCGGCTACATGGCGAAGAGGATCCAGATGCGGAAGAACCGCTTCGCGAAGATAGCGGAGAGCGTGAAGGCTGCCAGGGAGAATCCGGGACCGCCGGTGCCCGGAGACCACGGCGATCATGCGCCCAAACAAACCGTGAGTAGCGACACAAGGAGCCACCCTTGCTCCTCTTGGACTTTATCCTCTCCCGAGCCGAGGCTCGACTCCCTTTTCGAGGCGGCGGAGGGATAGTGCTTGTTTTCGCGCGTCGATATCAATGTGCTCGCGAGATTGTGGCCGCGGATTAACTTTAAATTCATTTCGGTCGTTCGATCGGAAAAGGATCCGATCGCTGACGCAGAGGATTGACTTTTTCATTTAATTTTGCCTGCCGTTTAATTTTAATTGAGAAAAATGAGGGATGACTCGCGATTGACTTTTGTAGAAATGCACTTTTTTTAAATATTCTTCGTTACTTCAAAGTAAAGTAAGTAAAGAGTCGGAAAATTGAAAACTAATTTTACTCTCGTACTCCATTTATTTTTCAACCAAAGCAGCAATAAATGGCCAGATCTCAAAATCTCATCTTAAATTCGAATTTCCGCTGAAATATTAAAACAAACACTTCTCCGCCGCATCCACCTTTAATACAAAACCTTATTGTGAATCGCGAAACTCTCTTTCTTTACGACGCGGGGAGGGAATATCCCCGTTGCCGAGAGGGGCTTTTTATTTCAACAGTCAAAGCTCTCTCGCTTGACTACGGCTCCGCGGCGCTGCACCGCGACGACACCGCCGCGGACGATCATAAGCTTTTACGAGAATCGACGGGCGCGCGGGAGGTTGGCTTGATTCCTTTCGAAGGCGAAATTGAAATTTGATGTAGCTCCGAGCGGCAGTGGATGTCTGCTTGGGGAGGTACGGCTTTTTTAATTACGCGATGAGATGTCGAGCTTCTGTTTGGCCGCGGGATTAAGGAATTAAGCTTTAATCGCTGCTCTTGCTGAATTGGTATTCCGAATGTAATCTCGTATGTATGCGCAGCTCGTCTTTAAGAAAGGCATGAAAAATAAAGATTATTAATTGTTAAGGAAGTGAGAAATAATATTTTGAAAATACTTTTCTCTTTTTGCTGTATATGAACATTTTTTGTTGCTTGTTTCGTAAACGTTCGTGATCTTTTACTAATTTTATTCGTACAACTTCAAAAATACACGATTGTACAAATCGGTAAATATGAAATTACAAATCCTTCGTCGATAAATTTAAATGCACCGCATTATAAAATTTTCAAAAGCTAAAGAACTAAACTAAAGAATAAAAAAGCGCGTTTCATCAGCTTTTCCACCAAACGTAAACCCCCGTCCGAAATCGAATAAAAAGACAGTTAGTCGGGGACGGATTTAAAAGTGGAAACTGAACCGCCACTCGGCCCAAAGATATTAGCAGTAAGAAACTCGTAGGATAGCAGAAGAAGCCGATGGCGCGCTTAATTTACGATCGCAAAACATCGTCCGCCGCGGGCGAACGGCCGCCTCTCGGCTCCTGAGAAATTGGTTAATTAAGTTTAAATAATTAGGCCGCCCTCCCTCCCCCCCTGACGGTACTAAACTTCGCGAGTATTTGCGGAAATGTTCTTATGGAAGCGGCGGTGGCCGAAGCCAAATTACAAATGGCAAGACACTCCGGACGCGAACTCTTACATGACTGAAATGGCTCTCCTTTCGCCGGTGGGGAGAGAACTGAAGGCGGTATGTGCTTGGAATGTAAAAGGAACCGAATTACCGAGGCCGACTTACTTTTAAACGCGAGGGGGAGAGTTTTAATTCCCCTGGGCGCAGTTTTTCTGTTTCTTTAAATTAAATTTGTAAACTAAAATTTGTTTAAAAGGCTAACGTTTTTTAGATTGTGTGCTTTTACTGTCAATTTTCAGAGATGTTATACATGTAATGAATGAGTGAAGATCATCAAATAAAATACTTCCTCAATTCAATTTTGGTAAAGTGAAAAAAACTCCAAAGCTTTTGTAGCCATGAAAAAACAAAATGGAAATTTCAAGAGCAGTTGAAATAATTGTACTAATCAAATGTCCTCTGAAGTTGAATTTTTATCGAAGCTTTTCAATAATTATAAAATCACATTTCTAAAACGACGCGTGATGGGCATTTTCAGTTTGATGCATAAGTCGTTTAAGTGAAATAGCCATTTTTCACTGGCGCACTTGACCCGAACTGCTCTATTCACGGCAAAGTGTAAATTTAATTGTCGCTGCGTGAAAATTCAATTTTTCTATCGATTTTTTTAGTATGCCTGCGCACTAAAACAATGAGTCCATCACTGGTCGATTTGAATATCAGAATATCGCGTTAAGTAAGCATTTCATAGCTGAAAACTGTGATTGCTTCAGATTGAGTAAAAGCTTTTTCTAATATTTTTTTAGAGGTAGATTGAGTTATCTGTATTAAATGTTTTCCAAAAAGTAAATAACAATCTAACGAATTGTGTAGTATAATAATTGTTACAGTGAGAAAGAAATTTCTTGAATTCCAAGGAACGCTTCATTGCTGGTAATCGGTTAAATGTTTCTTTGATTCAAACAAAGCATTCTTTCATATAAAGAAAACCTTTTTTAATGGGAAGAAAATTTCTTTAAAAAAAAGAAAATTTTATTTAAAAAAAGGAAATTTCTTTCCATTATAAGGGGTTATTTTGAATGCAAGAATATGTTTTCTTGAAATCAAAGATATATTTAACCGATTGCCCGCAACGAAGCTTTCTTTGAATTTAAAAAATTTTTTTTGACATATACATAAAAATTGTTGCTATATCTATAAATTTCAACAATCAATTGACGAGAAAGAAACAAATTATTCAAATCTAAAATAAAATCTGCAAAATCGTTTCACAAGAATGAAAAAGTCTAAAAGATCTATCAACAGAAATAAAAAAAGCCACCCCCCTTCAAAACTGAAAGCCCTTCATTCTTAAACGGTCTCCATTATCGTCCGACAATTAAAAAATAACTAAATTATTCCCGGCTTGATTACAACGGCTCCTGTTTTATCAGCAGGTTCGAAACAAAAGCCGATTTAAATCTTTCACACGTTGCAGATCTGAAAAAGGGCCACTGCATATCTATATACATAATACGGTTGTGGAATACGAGGGGCGGGCGAGGGGGGGGGGGGGGGGCAGCGCGAAAAGTCGCGGATGAATAAAACTCGCGGGAGGCCCCCGCGGTCGTTCCAATTAGAGACTCCGCCGGGTATTATACTTAATTAATTCATCCGTTAATTAAATGCTTTATATATACGAGCGCGCGCGAGGTTCATTCGCACGTTGCCGAAGATTTTTTCGCTGGGAAATTTTTTCGCCCGCGGCCCTCCGGACGGTGTTCATTATTACCTCTGTATAGGAAAGTTTGCTAATCTCGCTGAAGGAGGCTCTCGTTTCGCGGCGTGAGATTAAATTGCGTTGCGGGGGTGCTTTTCGGCACGGAATCGCAAGTGTAAACTGTAATTTTGCTAAAAACCACTAGTATTATTTAGGTGGTCTCGTTTTTTAAAACGTATTAAATTCTTAAGGGGATCCTTTATTTCAAAAGAGTTTTTAGGGACGAACTTTTACGCAAATTAAAATATTAAAAGCTTTTGCCCAAATTAAAAACTTTCTCTTTTGTTAAATGTTATTTTGTCAATAAGGTATTTTTCACGTGGACTCGATGTGAAACAAACATTTTTTAAAAGATTATTAAATACTTTGACGGTATTTACACGAAGCCAAAAGTACTATAGTATTAATTAAACTTTCCTAAACTCATCAACACGGACTTGTAAACAAATTACTATTTAAATATGCGAAAAGAAAGAGGGTTTCCGCATTCAGAAATTAAAATATTCAAAAAACAATATATTTATCAAAATATTTTATTTAAAAAATTAATTAGAATCCATTCCGTTCAATCACAAAACACTTAAAAAATACCTCAGTTTTCCGCACTGAACCCCCTTCCTTCCCCCTAACTCAACACCACCCCGCGAATCCTCTCCCAAATTAAAAAAAAAAATAAAAAATAAACAAAAATCAATCTCCGACACTGCACGACAACCCGAAAGAGCCTCCCCCGATTCTCGATCCATAAGTGTTTGCATGTCCCCCCCAATGAAAATGTAAGGGTTAAGCCGACGCAAGTCGGTCGACCCAGTGCGAGCTGCCGTGTCTCTTGTAAGTGGTCCCGTGATGTCCAGGAGGTGCGCTTCAAGGTCCATGACCCCAAGGCACACAGCAAGGGCGGCACTCTCGAGAACACCATCAATGGCCGAGCGGATGAGGAGGCGCCGCCGGCACCGCAACACCTCATCCATCCCGGCAAGGACATTAGCAAGCTATATGGTGAGCTTTCGAATTATTTCTCTATGAGCGCTAAACTCTATTGTTAAGCTGATAAGCCGATGATATTTAGAGGAGATTTTCGTTACGCCGTTGAGTAACTTTTATTAAAATCCATAATGCTGTCAAGCTAAAAGAATATTTGTAAATAATTGTAAAAAAAAAAGGAATATGAAGCGTTTCTAGTCATTGAAATATGTACTTAAAAGAAGGTTACTTAAAATCCTGAAGATTTTTGCTTTGAAGGCTTGAAATTAGAATTGCAAGCTAATAACTGTATAAATGTACCAAAAGACGTATTATTATATGCTTTAGGTGGTATATATAGCTGATTTTGCAATTATCTGCATTACTCGGTGCTTTAAATCTTGTGAGCTTTGATTATTAAAATTACAAAAAAAAAAAAAAAAAAAAAAAAATAAACTCCAACAGCTCAAAGTTTATGATTGATTACCCGTGAACATTATTCGAATTCTGTCAAAGTAAAGATTGATGTTAAATCAATCATTTCATCTCTTATCCATTTCGATATATTTTTTAAAATTGAGTATATAATTTATTTCACAAAAAACTCTTTTTGGGAAAGAAAATTTCAAATATTCATCAAATTAATACTTAATAATACGTTTTAAATTCAATAAATTAATATGAATTTTAAATTTATGTTACTGATGGTTATATTCAATTTCAAATACAATCTGAATTTAATGCAAATGAATATAATATATTTTATAATGACTTTTCTTGTAATATTACAATTCTTCCAGTTTTTAAAATTATACATATAGGAATGTCTATTATTTTACCCTTCTTTGTTACACATTAAATATCTTTTTTGCAAACTTTATGTAGAATTTGGTAGCATTTTTTTAAGCTTAACGCAAATATTTTTATTTAAAACCCATATTATTTTTCCAGTCTTGAATGAATATGAAAAATTTCCCTATAATGTTTTAGGAAATTTAATTTAAAGTTATTTAAAAAAAAATTATTTTTCATAATAAGAATGTTTTAAAATTTATTCCTGCATGAATTAAAAAAAAATTCTAATGTTATTTTAAATAAAGAAAATTTATGACAAATTTAAAAGTATCCCTACTATTTCTAGAATCTGAACATTTTAACTTTTTTTTTTTTTTTGTTTAGCCACATAAAATTTTTTCTGAGTTTTTACTACTATAAAATTCTTTATTTTCATGTCTTTGACGATTCTCAAATTTTCTTATTTTCGTTGAATTAAAAATTTACTCTCATATTTTATTACACATTATGTGGCTCGTTTTCAGTTGAGAGAAAATGATTCAAGGAATAGGAATATTCTACAATATTAATAGTTTAACCACATTTATTAAATTTTAGTATTTTTATATCAACTATTAGGTACTAATTTTAATATTTGATTATATCTTGTTAAAACTCATTAAAAATTTTTTGTGGTTAAATAAACTAACCCTCAGCTTGGCATTAAATTTTCAAATATTTTGTAGTTTTAGTTATGTTAGAATATTATCAGATTGCTTTATACACTCTTCTAAAATAATATTGTATCGCAAATTTATTTCTGAATTTTATGCTTTTGAAAAATTTTCAGAAAATTCGTTTTTAGTATTTTTTAATAATAAAAAGAATCAATTAAACTGTTTTCCTTTATTTATGTGTTATCTTTTTCTACATGGTGAGCATTAGAGTGGTTTAAAATTAATCAGTCGTTCCATATTTATAATTATTATTATCACCGCGGCAATAACCTATTATTTATCAAGCGAACTTTTTTGAATTGATTGTTTTTGCCTTATAAAAGTGACAAAACTTCATAAAAATCTATAAAAAAAATATATTTTTTACGCAAAACAAGTTGCTAAACTCTTTTAGATTCGTTCTCTTTTGGAAAATTAAACATGACTTTTTTTTGAAGTGTCGCCACTTGTCTAAGCTGAAAATTGACTTGAAAAAGTTCGCTTGAAAAGTAATCGGTTACCAAATATAGGCAACTGAGGTAAAAATGAAATTAAACGTTTTTTTTATACAAGAAAAGTATCAGAGTATGTGATGAATATGTGAAAATACAATAAGAAAAACTGAAATAATATCCTGTCAATTGATCAATGTCTTTCCTCAATTATACCAATATAAAACAAAACAGATGGAAAATATGATTTACTGTTTTTATTTTTAACATTAATCGTTTCCCAACTAAAACATGTTACAACAACTCCCCTTTTCCAAATATATTTTGAACCACTTTAATGAGCATGATAAACTCAAGTCATCATAAACTTGGTTTTCCTGACGACAAAAAACAATAATCTTCAATGTGACAAGAGTTTTTTGGATGTAACCTTCAAATAACCTCTACAATTATTCAGAGAAAACATGAAAATTGTTTCTGTGTTATTGTCATAAACTAATGCATGAATGTACTTCTCAAAGTTATTGTCATGTCAGTATTACCGATTTTAACTATCTCAATCCAGTTACCTTTTTATATAGTTATTATATAAACAATTTAATAGCCGTGTCGACTATAGACACTGCCAATTGAAGGGGTTATAATTTGTACAATAAGCCTGTTTCTGGAATTTTTTCTCTTAGCTCAAGAGGATGCCCATTCTGCACTTCAGACTTTGCCAAAGTTAAACAAACATACTATACTGGGTAAACGATTCATTTGTAGCTAACAAATATGTTAATATCAGTCGTATACCTAAGTTTGGCTCGAATAATTCCATTCACTGCTCATTACTATGCTAGTTATAGATCTATCATTTTCCTCTGAGTCATTGCTTCATCGTCATATCTTTTAGATGACTGAACCCTAGAACATCGCAATTGTGGTACTAATTGAAAGTCTCAATTAGTAGTTCTCAAACCACAATAAAAAGAGATTGCAGTTTTCACTAAATTCAACAAATTTGATAACGAAAAAGTGGCTTACTCTTCGTAAATTGTTTAAAATCTACCAAAATTCCTTCGAAAAAAGTTAACAATCGGTAAAGACTTTTTCTATGACAAAAAAAAAAAAAAAAAAAAAAACACGTACAAGTACAATTCTACAGAACGGAATTACTTGTGAAGTTCTAAGGTTAAATGTTTAGAATGCTCAATTATTTTACCTGATTTGCATAATTACAGCTGGCCCGGAAATTCCGCAAATTACATGTCCTCTCGAATTTTGCAGGCGTAACGCCGTCGGACATCGACAAGTACTCTCGCATCGTCTTTCCGGTCTGCTTCGTCTGCTTCAACCTGATGTACTGGATCATTTACCTGCACATCAGCGACGTCGTGGCCGACGATCTCGTCCTGCTCGAGGAGGCCAAGTAAGCCGGCGACGAAGGAAACGAGCGTCGACGGAGACACGCGTACTCACAAACTCACAACTCGAGAAAGAAGACTATTTTTCCTTCGCGAGACGCCAAAGCAGCGGAAGAGAGAAAAAAATCCACGGATACCGACGGCAGAAATCGGAGAAACAGACAGAGAGAGAGAGAGAGAGAGAGAGAGAGAGAGAGAGATGGTCGAAATGCCCGGCAGCGCAGCTTTTTTCCAGCTCCCCTCCGACTCTCGAGGACGAGCGAGAGAAAAAGCGCGCGCATCAAAGACTGAAAAGTGCATCGAGGTGGAAAGAGCAACAAAGCATATATATAGAAAAAGAAAGGTCCGCCTGTCTGAATGAGAATAAAGGCGAGCGGAGATCGTTGTTCGATGAAGGAAAATCCAAATCAGTACACTGCAGTGCCCGCGAACGTAAAAAAAAACAAAGAGCCGCTGAACGTCTCTTTTTTTTTCTGGAATAAGGAGGTGCATGCCGCTAAAGAAATATCTCTAGTCCGTAAGCAAAATAAGTAGAGAGAGAAGTCGAGGGAGAAACGACACGCCGGAGGAGCTCGAGGAGCCACGAGAGTTGCGATCTTCGGTTTAAGAAAAAATAAAAAAAAAAACACGTCAATTTAGCCGCACTAGTTAACTAAGCTCGTCGATGATTAACGCAAAACAAGGGGGAGGCGACAAGATTATAAGAAAAAAAAAAGTAAAAAAAAATACTTAACCGCAAACGCAAACGCAGAAATTATAAGAATTAACCAAAAGTATAAATCCAAAAAATAATTAAACACAGAGTTTAAACTAGGAGAATGTCTATGTAACACGTGGAAGCGAGAGCACGATTGCGCATTATAATCCGGAAGGGGTGTGGAACTGAGAAACAAACGACGATCCTAAGTGCTACAGAGCTGATTTTTACACCGACTTTTTAACGAAAAAGAAAAAAAGAAAATAAAATAAAATAAAATAAAACGCACTCATCGAGAGAAGGTCGATAAAGAGAGGGAAAGGACAGACGGCGCGCGCCGAACGAGCGACCTTTTTCCTTCGTTCCCGATCGCGATTGCCATCGTTAAGTAGAAAAATCGACTAATCAACGCGGACGGTAATAAGAAAGTTTTTTTCAAACGAGAAACTATAGCATTTTTTAAAGGGAGCCGAGAGAGAGGGGGTTGGGGTGGGGGGGGAGAGAGCCTCCGTTCGTACGAAAGAAAGTATTTTTTAGCCATTAGGAAGATGGGTTTTTTCGGTTCGCGCGGTTTTTCTATATATACATCGTCGCGTAGTTCGCTTGCACTTTTAGGCGTTCCACGGCCGGCCGCGAAATCATTTTTAAACGAACTCGTAAATATCGACTCATCGTTTAGGGAATATTTTCCACGGAGTGTTTGTAAATTTTTACGGAATACAAAGAGAGAGCTCGAGAATGATTCCAATGTTGTTTTAAGGCCGCGGGCCGCGAAACACGAGGCGCGCCCGAAATTTTAATCTGCAAAACCTTCGCATTTTAAAGATTAGAATTTTAACCGATGTAATACGCGTGCGTTAATGTAATTTAAAAGTATACTACTCGAGAGAGAGAGAGAGAGAGAGCTCGTCGAATCGCGTTTACAAAAAGGTCGCCATGCTAATTTGAACGAGTGCTCGGGGAGACGAAAATTTTCAGCCGTCATTGACGACGATGAATCGCTCGTGGCGGGGATTCAGCATTTTCGCGAATAATTCACGTCAAAAAAATTCGCAAAGTGACTTCCACGAGTAAACAAGAAAACTAAGCGCCGCGGCGTCCGTATCAGACTCGGGCACTTTCTACTTCCTCCGCGGGAACAAAGCGGATGCAAATCTCGCTCAAAAATATATGTCTAGGAAAGTAAAGCGAGGAGAAGAGGGAGAGAGAGAGAGAGATACTCGATGAGCTATCATAAATTTCGCCCAGGGAGTGTCGCGTCAAGGGAAATGCAAATTTAAGTTCAACAAGCCAGAGATTCCTCTTTATTCGCGCTTCCGCAAGTACCATACATCGCCGTCGCGGCCTTTTTTTTTGCTTGCACAGCTTGCAAGGGAGCGGAGAAAAATCGGCGAATTGCCCGCAAGCTCATTTCAAATCCAAATTCGCCGGGAGCAAATTTGTTTTTTCTAACCGCGCGCGTCTAGCCGAGGAGCTTTTAAATTGAAAACTTTAGAAAATATTGTTGGCGGGCAAAATGAATGGACTGGATTCGGGGGCATTTATTTCTCGCGAGCTAAATTTCAAATTTTCCTTTTTTTTCCTTAACCGTTTCTTTTCAAGCGAAATTTAAAAAAAAAAGGGGGGGTTGGAGCTTTTATATATTTGAGGTTTATGTAAGAGAACATGAAATAAAGAAATAAAGAGAAGCCGGCGATAAAAGTAAAAAAAAGTTTATTTATAAAATTCTAAATTTCATTCACGTGAACGAACAAAGCCATCAAAAAGCGAATAAAAAGCGCATCGCGATAAAAGCCTCTAACAACCCAATTAAAAATAACGGATAAAAACAAACTGACAGCCTAGAAACCGAATTAAAAGAAAAGGCATACAACGACGAGAAAACACCGACCTTCCTATGGAACAAGACTGACGCGTAGTACTTTTAAAAAAAACAAAAAAACAAAAAAAAAACTGTAAAAAAAATTTCGACCCACGCGTGGCGCGCGGAAAATGCGCCGAGTTGCGAACGAACGAAGGGGGTCTATAAAACAAGCCGCGACATTCGGCATGAGAAAATAAAAAAGAAGCCCGACGAAAAAAGCCCTCCCGGGGCGGCGATACGCGCACGAAGCAATGACAGTATAGCCGACGCGCGTAAAAACCCGGAGGAGGACAAAGCCGCCGCGAAAATTTGGAAAACCAAAAAACGCCGAGTCGAAACTCAAAAAAAAGTCCGAGGCTAAAGCCGGCCGGGAGCCTTTCCCTGTTCAAGATATCGACCAAGCACACGCCCCAGTCCACCCCCGAAATGTATCTTTCTCTCTCCCCCTTTGCGCGCGTACGTCTTAAGAGGCGCGGCAGAGACAAAAGGGAGGGAGGCTGCTGCTGCTGCTGCTGCGAAAATTTCCCGGTTAATCGCGGGTTAAAGGCTCGAGCCCGCGGTAGCGACGGATATTCGGCTCTCGAAGCCTGCCGGAAGTTATGTCGCTTCGAACGTCGAGAGCCAGCCTGGATTCCGCGGGCGGAGAGCGAGGGAGCTGCCCGAGTTCTGCGGAGCGCAGTCCGGGTCGGTTGCCGGGTTCGCGAGCACGCGTGTGCGTCGTTTTGGCGAAGGCCCGCGAGCGCCGCCGTCTGTCCGTCTGTCACCGCCCGGAAACGCGAGCTTCGCGGCCTCGAGAAACACGCATCGATCCTTTACCTATTGCTGGTTTTTTTTTTCTTTTTTTTTTCTTCTTTTTAAATTTCTAGGTTTTTTTTTTTATTGCCGGCCGACGATTTTCTCTTCAGCCCCGACGAGTTTTTGGCAATAAATTCACTGGTTTCGTCGATAGATTCGAAAAATCCGTAATTTTCCGCAATCGAAAAGCTCGAACGAAGCCCAATATAATTTTCCAAAGGAGTCGAGCGCCGGGTTAAGCCGCGCGTGCAATCTCGCCCGAACCAAGCGCCACGATTACCGCCTTTCGACCGCGTCCCAGGCGGCGCCTAAAGAAAAAGTGTAAATTTGCATTAATCGCCGATGCAAATGTCGGAGAGGGGGGGGGGGAGAGGAGGGAATTAGCGGCGATCGATCAAGTCGGTAACTCACGCGGTCGGTAATTAATGCGTCCACTTTGGGCGCTTGAGAGGGCGAGGAGAGGCGGTGAAAGACGCGGGGAGAGACGACGAAAGGGAAAAAAAGGGGGAAAAAGACGATTTATACGCGGGGAGGACGCGAATATTATTGAAGACATTAATCAAGCTGGATGCGAGTAGTGCCGCTCGGGAACTCGTACAAATTACGTTTCGACGCTTTATTTATGGCGTTTTGATAAGTTCTATTGCGCACCGCGGAGTCGGATTGGAACGACTGCTATTGAGAATTAAAATTATTACATTATCATTACTCGCATCGAGGCGCTTGAAATTGGTCTCTATGTCGTATTCACCGACGTGAGAGAATAAAGCTCGGGAATCGCAGCGAAGAGAGAAAGAGCTAAGATGTGAAAGCGTCATCCGATATATGAAGATATAATATAACTTAAGAAGCATATATTATATATGTCTTTGTATATGTGATGAGTACAAAAGAGAAAAGACAGAAAAAAAAAACTTACAAGGAGAATCTAGTATTTTATCGTTGTGATATACATATATATAATAAATATTAAAAAAAAAATATACCTGAGTAAATATCGTGCATATACACGCAATTTACTGTATTATTATTATTATTGATTATTATATGATTATTATTATTACTAAAAACACGTGCACCCGGAAAAATGTCTTATGGAACGTTTTGCGCACGCTTGCGCGAATGTCTCCTGGTCGATTCAGCTTTTTTAAAACCCTCCCTTCGTTTCGAACGTTATATAGAACAATTGAAAAGAGCCGTCATTCACGCTTGCGTTGACGTTTGATAACGCGTTTTTCCGCGCGTTCGTGGATTATGTAACTCGTAAGCTTATATATTACATATACCTTTGCGTTTGTACGTATAAAAAAAAAAGAGCCCGAGAATACCACGAGAATTACGAAAAAAGTATTAAAAGGAAGGTGCAATCGCGCGTGTCTCCGTATGAAATGTATAACTTGTTTAATATATTTTTTATTATGCTACGTTTAATGTATGTGCGATGAATTTCTATATTACGCGAAGAAGTGGGATGTTACAAGGGGGAAATAAGAAGCGACGAGAGGCGAAGGAGAGAGTTTAATAAGTAGAAGCTCGAGAGGCGAAAAGCAAAAGATCTCCGCGCGAATGAGAAACACACACTCAGACACGTCCTCTGGTAGGATTTGCGTTTTTATTTTTATGGACAAAGAAAAAACAAATAAAACTCCCGACCTAGTAAATTAAGAATAAAAAAAAAAACCGTTGATATTATAATATATGTAAATTCGTGAGAAAGTCGAGGATATGTTCGTTATTGAATCCTTAGTAAGGTTATTCGTTACATTATTATACCGCAGGATATCATTGCCATTATTGATTATCATTGTACCGATTACGTGAATATATGAATTATTATGATTACTGTAATAAAGCGTAAGTGTGCGTAAAAAAAAATGATATGATACACACGTGAATATACTGTAAACGTTTACCAAGAAAAAAAATACACGAAAAAAAGGGATCGCACTATATATCTCGGCTAAGTCGCTGGCGCATCTTAACGTATTAATATATTATACAAGAAAAAAATAAAAACCAGGCTAAGTCGTATTAGACGAGAAAATTACCGTAGGAAAAGACCGATAAACGGAATTATAAACTAAATATACTAACGAGAGAAAGGCGAGAGCGAGAGTTAGAGAGAGAGAAAGATGAAAAAAAAAAGACAAAACAAAACGATGATCATCCTGTAAATACGAGTTTTATACAGAACCTATATATTGTATTCATTAAAAAAAGTAACGTGGATTAACAAAAAATGCAAAAATGAATAAAGTGAATATATTCATAAATAATATAAATATAGGAACTACGCATAATAAGCGATATGTAAACAGCGTTAAAAGTTAAGGGTAGCATATATATAGCGGGAAAAGCGACCTCGGTTCTTTTACCAGTTTTGCGTTCAAAAAGTTTTCTATTCCTGAACAATTTCTCAATTGCCTCGTTTTACAAAACTTTTTTTTTTATTTACGTCCAAATCAATCGAGTGCTCGAGAAAAATTGCAGATCCTAAAGTAATTTCAAAGTCACTGTACCCAAATCTGGTATATGAATGAAGAAAACTGTCGAACCAAGGTACGCTTTTCCCCGTTACACTTGCATATATCGATGATGTAGTGCACACAACACGTGATTGTTCCGCACATACACACAAAACACACTTTAGAGTTAAAGGGAAAAAAGAAGGATCACTTTGAACTTTAGGCTCATTAAGGATTTAAACACATAACACACCGCGATTATTATTAAAAAAAAGAAACGAGCAGATTAAATTCTCCTTAGCGTCGGAGATTTCATTATACATATTATATAATAGCGAACGACGTGAGAGAGAGAGAGAGAGAGAGAGAAAAAGAGAGATATTATATGACGGTAAGAGCGAGATGTAAAGAGTTACGAGTGGAAAATAGAGGACTAAAATTTAAGCAAAACCGCACACGACTCGTATTATACAGCACCGGCAATCTATCCACAGATCGAGCAAAACGATATTCAGCGAGTTCCGAGATTTCGCACGAGTAGAAGCATATCGACAAGCGAACGACGAGTTTTTCATTTCTATAGCTAAATAAAGTATATACTCGAAATTCGTAAAGGAGAAGCAAAAAAAAAAAAAAATCGATATACCCGTTTTAAAAACCGAGAGAGCCGTGTTTATTAGAGCGAATAAACCTAAGCCAAGAAACTAATTCGTTTTTCGTTAGTTTCCTTTGAACCGATTAACTGCCAAAAACAAAGGTTAAATGGTCGAACGTAAGTCAATTCTTTGTACAATGTGAAAAAAAAAATGGCCGAAGGCACGCGAGGAATTTTCCCGAAAATTCCGGCGACTATTCGTTTGCGCGATTGGCTTCGACTCGAGCAAAGCGAACGAAACACAACGCTGCGTAGAGAGAAGTGAAATGAGAGAGAGAGAGCGAAAGAGAGAGAGAGAGAGTTAATGAGAAAAAGAGAACAAACTGCCAACCTCATTAATTAATTATAATCATTATGCACACGTTTTTCTGCTCCATTAGCGGGGAGCTCGAAGTAGCGAGCGACGAGAACTGATCGACTGATCGACGGCTTTCATTTTCTTTTTCTTTTGCATTGACAAATGATATTTATTATTATATAGAAAATAAAAGTTGGAAGGAAACGTCGATTTTTCCGTTTTCATAAAATATAAAAAAAAAAGAGAGTGCGTTTATTTTTTTGAAACCATTAACCTTTAATCTTGACAAGTTTCCTTTTTTCAGTTTGCACCTTACTCGAATATACGATGCATGACTGCCAGCTTTTCTGTTTCAACGCTGTCACTTTCGCTTCCTTCGTTCTTCATTACGATGTACTGCTACGTGCTTAATGCATTCAGAAATTTATTAATTTTGAGAGAAGCAAACAATGAAAAATTCTTCGCTTCTTCAGTTTTATTTTTTTTTATTTTCAGTTTGAGATCGAATTTAGCGAATGACGACTGCTTAAAAAGCGCTTCTTCTGATTGTTGCACCGATCGACTGTTGGCGAAGAAATCGATCGTTCCCGATCATCGGTCCCTCGAGTCTTCCCGGGGCAATGATAATCTCGCGCTCCACAAGCAAGAAATCCAACGCGAATAAACGAATGTAATATCGATATGCAGAGTGCACCGGAAGCGCTTATTTCGCGCGGCACGAACTTCTCAACGACAAAACGATCTCCTTCCTTAAATGTAAAACTATAAAGCTTATATAAACTAAAATTCTGATAATATAAAACAAGTCGCCTCGGCTCGGGATTAATAAATATCAGCTGTAACGAGGAAAAACGTGTCACAATATTATAATGTTAATAATACAAGCTCAATCATCCACGAAAGTAGCCAAGCGTTTTTGAACCTCGGTGCCGGTTAATGATAAAATCGACGTTCTCGAGTTAAGCTTATAAAGTATAATTAAACCACTGTTAACTGAAATATTGAATAATTATATTAAAGCAAACAATGATTATATAAACAAAGCTGTAATGATAATTGATGAATTATTATTATCGAAACGCGCGACTTACTAAGTGAAACGAAAAAAAACGTGCACTTTGCGCGCGGGAAGCTCCAGACTTCTTAAACATTCCATTGATACTAAAAGTTAATTAAGTTGATAGGTTTAAAGCGCGAATCGAAACTGCGTCGTATTATTATTACTATTTATTATTACTATTATTATACATTAATGAAAATAAACTTAGTCGAAAGAATAAATCGACGTTTATCGAGGAAAAGTTAAAAAAATGCGTTATCATCTCCATACTACTATATGAAAATAGCGAATAATACATGTTACAGTGCGTAAAAAAAGAAAGACAAAATAATGAGAATATTATTATTATATAATAAACACGTTAATTATCCGTACGAAGCCGAAAGCGATTTTATCAATAATATTATACAAATTATCGATGAGTAAAACAGCCATCGGATAAACACGTAGGTTTATAGTAAGTATAACGAACGAAAAGAGTCGCAACAATCGCATAAAACCACATTATGATTATTATTATTATTATTATTGCCGACTAAATAAAAAAACTGCAATATAACGTATATGATGTAAGTATTGTAAGTATAGCGTTTACCGAGAACCTAATCCTAAAAAGAATCGCCGGAGGTAACTATAAATATTATACATACAAAACATTACCTTATAAATTATACAAATAATATATATATATTATATATATATATATAGAAATAGAAAGAGCAGGAGCCGAAAGCCATGTCAGATCTCAGCGGTGTGCGAGGAGCGGTTTATATAGCGTAGGGCAACCAACTCCAACTCCGTGTAAACTCTACGATATATACAACGTGTATAAATGTGTATAAATCGAGGTGCGAGTGAGCGAGCGAACGTGTATAAAAAGATAAAACGCACGCGCTTCGCGCAGTGTCTCGAAAAGCGAGGGCATGTCAATTGCCAAGGCGCCGAAAGGAAGTCACTTTAATTTCCCTTATATATCTCTTTGGTTACTCGTTCTATATATATATCTTTCAACTCTAGCTTGGCAAACGAACTTTTTGTTTTTCACTTTCTACATGATAACTGGGCTTCCAAAGCGAATGTAATATATAAATGTATGTATATCTTCCTCGTTGATTTCTGTGGAGAGACGGACAAAAAAAAATGCAGATGCGACAGCATTCGTCAGTTTTTTTGGTTTTTGTTATATTGTTGATGTTTCTTTTTTTTTTGGTTCTTTATACACGGCAGCGCCGATGCAAGAGACGCCCGGCGCCTGATTTCCTTTCTTCATTTTGCAATCATGCGCGGACTTTTTGAGTATCGCCGGTTAACAGGACACGACGGCGATGCACCGCGCCAAGCGACGACGTGCGTCACACTGTGCGACTGGATGTGATTCTTCGCGGATGGTATATTAGAACGTTCACTGCGTCTATTTCGGATCGGCACTAAGTGTTTTTTTGTTTTTTTTAATTTCATCGTTTTGGTTCAGTCGGTTTGTGATGCACTTTAATCCTATTTATTTTCGAGATATTGTCACAATTTTTTCTATTCACAAAAATGTTTGCAAAAGTTATTTTCTTGAGTTCTCTGAAATTTCTGATCCAAAATAGATTTTACGCAATTAGCAAGAATTAAAAGTAGTTCCAATGATTCATGTTTAGTTTGACCCCCCTCTACCATTGTACAATCGATAAACGCGCGGTTAAGCATCAGTTATTGTACAACCGTATCGCTGTAACAAAATAAATGAACATTGTTGTAAAGCACAATAAACGGCAAAAGTCGAGGAACGAAATAATAAAAGCTAGAAGCATTAAAAAGGATATAGCGCCAGATTGAAGTGATATTTCACGTGTGAATCCGTGCGAGTTTCGTCGATTAATGTGCGTGTGTGCCTCTCTTAAGTGAACGATCTACGGACGATTATAGATTTATTTAACGAGAAAAAAAAAACTTATATTATTTCACGCTGCGTATGTATAAACATTAGCCACGTGCGAGTCTGTGTATTTTATGGAAGTTCCTCAATCTCAAGGAGAGAAAAAAAATAATGAAAACCGACCGAGATTTTGTAGACTTGTTGAATTCTGGAAATCTGTCGGGATTTCTACGTCGATGTTTTGCACCTTTTCCTCTCAGAAATAAAACGAAACACCCACCAAACTACTAAAAAAAAAAAGAAACACTAATTAGTCTTTATCGAGAAATAATAAAGTAAAACGAGCGCGAGAAGAAACGTGTCGTTGACAGCGAGGCCCTTGACGAACGTTTAGCGGTAAAAACGGGGAAAAAAAGAACAAAAAAGAGATACGCGATCGTCTTTTGTAATGTCCGATGCGAAGTGCAGAAAAAATTTATACCAGTGTTCCATTACTCTAAGTGGAGACGACCGCGGCGCTGTGAAAGAAGGCTTATAAATCCGGTGAATAATAATCGCGTAAAAGTATAATGTACGTTACCTAATTGTTACAAACAGATGAGAGTAAAATCCGTGAGAAAACCTAACACTCGCAACCTAATCGCAGTATTTAATTACATTCTGCAAAACGACGTGAGAACTTTACTCCTGCACCGATTCGAATCAGAAAGATGATTAAATTTTCATATTTTAAAATAGGTTTAAACGAATCGAATTTTTTTTTTTGTCTTCTGTATCGGAAAATAATAAATGAAAATTTCACGTGCTTTATTACTTTATATTTAGTGTAAATAATTTTATCTGATTTCGATGCAGATTAAAAAAAGTTTGATAACCGTTTTTTTAAGCCTTAATCGATAAGTTTTTCTTCAAGATAATATTATCGTAATCAATAAATTTTCTACGTATAATATACAATTATATGCAAAGACGTTGCTCAAAAAAAATCGTCCTAATAAATAATGCGCGAACAAACGGTGCTACGAAAACGGAAGAAAAGTCGCATGTTGTTCTACTATAAGTAACGACACCTCACATTTTTAGGAGTAGATCTAATTAAAAAAAAAAACACGTTTTCTCATCGTCGATTGCACCAATGGAATAATCTCTCGATTTTCAGAACTCGTTTTTTGTTTCGCCCTTAATTAGTCGCGACAGATTTTCATGCGCCTGAATTGCTAAGCTAAAGTAAACACACGTAAGTTTATTACTTTAAAAAATAAATTTCGACCAGTGATATATTTTTATTTTACTTTTTCAAAATGATAATAAAACCGTAGCTATCAGGATTTGTATTATAAAAATTGTAATTACGTTCGATTTCCGTTTCATTTTTCACTATAATACTCCAAGTTCTACTCCGATGATATTTAAACTAACGTACACCTTTAACGATTTTATAAAAATATCAAGAATGCACTAAAAATCGTCGGTATAATTTTTATCGTTGCTAATCGCTATTATTAGATTAACTAAACGCAAAAATACTTTACATAGCCGAAAATAATTAGCACTATACGAACGTTAAAATAAGTTATAAAAAAATACAGAGATCCGCAGACACTCTTTTCAGTTTGATAAACGGCGCAAGACGAAAACCAATTTTAAACTAAAAAAAAAAACAAAGAATAAAAGCGAGAGAACGAGGAGAAAAAGAGAGAGAACGCGAGAACGAAAGAAATTATATCAGCGAAAATAGAAAAAAAGCTAATTAAGGGTAAAAAGTAGATCCGTAGGCAAACGGAAAGTGCCACGTTTCTGTGATCATTTTTGTACTAAAAGAAACTCGTTATTACACGTACTTAAACAAACGCGAGATAATTTTACATTTCAATTCGTCATCTTCACACATTCACACAATGAATTAAAAAAAAAAAAAGAAAAAAAAAACAAGTACGACACACACTTGCTCCTTCTCGTCTATACACGAATCAAAGGTTTTTTTATATATACAATAAAAAAAAAAAAGTTAATTGAAATAACTTCGCACCGCGGGGTTGGCGCGTTATTGCCATAACGAAAAAAGAGAGAGAATAAGGGGAGAAGCCGAGGCGTCAGGAGAGGACCATTCGCGAGATGAACGAAAAACCGTAGTCTGTAAAAGGGCAAAAAAAAAAATAAGAGAATAAGCGAAAAACTGAAAAGCAGAGATACCAAACCACAACCTTGTAAATAAAGTCCGGAGTCGCATTTAAAATTTCATATAGCGTTATTTATCAGAAGTACGATTATAAATATAAAAATTCCTAGGCGTAGCTCTCGTTTAGAGATGAAAAAAAAAATAAACAAATCAGATAAAAGGGATTAACCGAGATCGAGCCAGACGAACAAATTATATATACCCGACGATGAAAAGGGGATAATCGCCGTAGCTGAAAAACCGTATACCTTTTAAAGCGTGTCTGTAAATAATCCGTGCGTGTCTGCGTATAAATACGCGTCGCCAATATCCGAGGCTATTGTATTTATAATGGATACGCGCGAGCGTAGCGAGATTTTAGAGTGAGTTTCAAAGTGATAAAAAAAAAAAAACTAAATTTCGGAAGGATGCGAGGATATTGTGTCGAGGTGCGAGATGTGACAGACGGGAAACGGAGCAACGGCTGCACACTAGTCACTTGCTCATTGAAAAAATAAATATTCTAAATGATACTCGTAAAAATGAAGAATAAAGTTTAGATACGACACGATTAGGCGTAACTTATAAGTTTATATATACATATATGCAAAAATAAATAAGTGAATAAATAAAATTAATCTATAAGAACGGGCGAGTATTTATCTTGGCAATTTTCTTAAAATCCTCATTTCCTTTAATAATGAAATAAAATTATTTAATTATTTGTGAAGATAATGGTAAGTAAATTTTATATATATCAAGATGATAGTAGTATTGTAAATACCCGAAAAAAAAATGTATTTTTATTCCTCAACCGAGATATAAATTTGTTACATTAGTAAACAACAATATAAAAATATTAGAGTTGTAACGGGCTGGAATTCGGAGGGAATATTGAACGATCAAACAAACTTACCTGTAAGTGACGTTCGATCGTAATTATACGAAGAAGCCTCGTTCGAAAAGATTACAAATTGTATTTCCCTTCCCCTCCCCGCTAGATGTCACGATGTATTCAGAGCAAGTCAAAATTCTCGCGCCGCGTTCTCGAATCGGGCGCGAGCAGCGGGTGCGCCACTGCGCAGTAAGTGAGCGCGCCCGCGATGTTCATCATTTTTTTAGAGTAGCTGCATGACAGATGAAATTTGCCTTATATGTAGGGTGGGCTTTCTTTTTTTTTTTTTTTTTTTTTTTTTGAGAACGAGAAGCCTCGTTCTCAAGATTACAAATTGTATAGCTGTTCAGAGTGTTGGCAAATTTCAACAATATGACCCATAGATGTAGTAATTAATTTTTTAATTTATTTTCTTTAGATTAATACAGTTCAAGATTTATGATTTACAAAGAATGAACATGTGATCTATGATTTACAGAAATTTTTATTTTAGTTTAATCATTTAATAATAAGGTAGATGCAAAGTCGTAATTATCGCTTCGTATCGGCTTGTTATAAAATTTTTCAAATACCCCTGAATTTTTCGACCATCCTGCAGTCTTTTTGATTGTTTCAATGTCGATGCCTTTTAAGTATGCTGCGGAGGATGAAGCATGCCTTGTTGAGTGTGCCGAGAACATCTCTACATCGACCCCGCTCTTTCTCATTGCATTTTTTATCCATTTTGCGATAGTATTTGCCGCTACGGCTTTGTGCGGCTTGTTTAAACTTATGAACAAGTTGTCGGTTGAATTTCTTAGAGTTTTCGTAGCCTCTATATATCTCTTTATGCATGTGACCACACAAATTTCCGGGTGGTCGTCAAACTTTGGAATGGTCAGAAGTGGTTGATTTTTGCTTGGTGCCGATGTCTTAATGAAATCCAGTATTTTTATTTCTATTCCTCTGGGTGTGTCTCTGAGGTTGCTAAGCTTTATAAGAGACAGAGTTTGCACTCTGTGTGCGGTGCAAAATGCTAATAGCGTAACCGTTTTCTCCGATAGCTCTTTTAAGTTCTTCGGTTCGTTTTTGGTTAGGTAATTTATAACGGTGTTGATGTCCCACGTTTGGTCGTATCTTGGCTTTGTTGGCCTAGATCGAAACGCACCTTTGAGGAATCTTGAAATGACTGGGTCGTCACCTATTTTATCATCTGATATTAAGGAGATGGCGCTTCGCGTGGTGTTGAGGGTTCCGTAGCTTGCCCCGTTTTCAAATATTCCTGCTAAGAACGATAATACATTCTCTCTTGTAGGCGTGTACAAATCTATTTTGTTTTTTGTGCAGAAGTGATGCCAGTTCTTTAATGCTGAGGCGTATTGTTTTATCGTCGAAGGGGCGAGAGAATTCAGAGTCTGTTCCAACGCTGCTGGTGGTGTGTTTCTCCTTCTAAAAGCTTCCCGGAGACAACCCCTGCAATCAAAGTCATACGACTGGCTTGCGGGTGATTCTGGCTCCTGCAAGGAGATAATAGTACATCATAATTTGGCTTTATCTTTAGTGGGTCGTCTGTAAGTAATTCCAAAAACAGCGGGTACCAGACCTGGGCTGGCCAGTCTGGCACAACGATTATTCCCGTAGCCTAGTCTCTTTTTATTTTAGCTAGCGTTTTTAATATGAGGCTAAACGGCGGAAAAGCATAAAAGTTGAGTTTTGACCAGCTAACAGTAAACACATCTACGGTTTTAGCCCCAGCGTCTGGTGTCCACGAGAAGAATTTAGGGCATTTTTTGTTATGGTTGTTTGCGAAAATATCATATTCCGGCCTTCCGAATTTCATAGATAGGATTTCAAAATATTTATCATTGAGCTCCCACTCGGTGTCATTGTTTTTGATCCTGGACAGCCTATCTGCGTCCTTGTTTTCTCGCGACGGAATGTATGATGCGAATAGATACAAATTTTTTCTTTCTGCGTATTCCCATATTTCTCTCGCTAAGTTGTTATAAGATGTGTATCGTATGCCGCCCATTCTATTCACGTAAGAGATGGCGGTTGTATTATCGATACGCAGTAATATTTCGCCATCACTCAGGTCTGCCGTCAAGGTAAAAAGAGCATTTTTTACCGCCATTAATTCTTTATAATTGATATGCCACACTTTCTCATATTGCATCCAGAAACCATGCGCTTCTTGCGCGTCTCTAATCGCGCCCCACCCGGAATCGGAGGCATCGGTGTGGATTTCCGCGATGAAGTTATTAGTTTTAATTGTTTTAGACGCATGCTGTAGTCTATGTAATCACCAGTTAATGTCGAGTATAACTGATGACGGGATTTGCATCATTCCGCTGTAATCCCCGTAGTTACAGTTCAGTGCCCTATTTTTCTCCATTTTAAAAATACGGGTATGTAATAAACCGTATTCGGTTCCTTGACACGCGAAGATTAGATTACCGATGATTTTTGCTATTTCTCGGATTTTGCATTTCGAGCTCGATTTCAATTTCTTGAGTGATTCGATAATATACTCTTTTTTAGCATTTGTTAGTTCTATCGTGAAATGTTCTGAGTCTATGATTAAACCTAAATATTTACATTTAGTGCTCGGTACAAGCATGCTTTTAGATGTATTTATTATGAATCCTAAGTGTTCAAAGAGCTTTCGCGTTTCAGTCAAGTTTTTTAAACAACTGTTGTAGTTGTGG
>UCOM01001853.1:0-34129 GCA_900474385.1 Ormyrus pomaceus
GGTGGAACGCAGGAACCACAGTTTTTGAGTTTATAAAAAAAATAGTCAACGTACTTTCGCCCAGGGATAGAGAAAAATATTATTTCTTACACGGGAGTAAAATGGAACTGCTGCACGAACGTGAATGACGCCCTCGGCTTCGCCTCGGGCGTCATATCACGTTCGTGCGAAAGTTCTATTTTCCCCCCTTGTAAGAAAATCTACTATACTTATACTCTAGTAAAAATACTTTGAGTTTAAATCGGTTATTTTATTTGATGATGAATTTAGAAAACTATTGAAAAATATTTCAGAGGTAGCTGTTATAATCAAATTGTATTTAAGTTTTTAGGATTTATTTCTTTATTTAAATAATTTTTTATGAAAAGTAATAAAAGTGATCTCTAAATTCAACAGTTTTTTATACTATAATTATTAATATTTACTGCGATAAGAAATATTGTTTAATCTTTTTAGAGAATTTACTATGTGGATTGGAAAAATGTCATGTTCTCTACAATTCAGTAAGAATTTTAGTAGTTTAACTTATTTAACTATATTTTCCGTAGATTTCTATGATTTTTAACGTCATCGGACATAATATTCTTAAAAAAAAGCAAAACTTTATTTTCATACAAACCAATCTAATTAATACAATACACAGAACTTGTCTTTCGCCCCATTTCCAAAAACCGTCGAAACGACTTTCTATCAAGCACCCGCCCGGAGCCGAAAATTGAATCCTGAGTAAGAAAAGGAAGCCGTTAAGAGGACCGAACCGATCCGACTTGGTAATCCAAGGGGTTATAGAGTCTGTACAGTGTCGGTAGCTATACGAGCATTTCGTGCGGCGCAGTTATGCTCCGGCGCTAATGGCCGACGACTGGAGCTTAACAGTCGGAAAGATAATGGGGAACTTGGAGGGCAAGGCCGCAATCACGTTCTACTCTGGTACCCCTGTAATGCGCTCTTGTTACGCGAATTCGCAGAAGAATTTGCGATGGAATTTGTGGATTGGAGGGATTTACGGGGGATTCGCTCGATTTGTTGCAGAATTTTTTGTGCTTCGCAAGTATAAGCTCTTGTTTTTAAACGGGGATATTGAAAATCGACTTTTCTCTAATGCGGCAGTAAACTATTTTATAATATTGCCTCCTAGCCCGCCAGTCTTTTTATTGGAATATAAAAATAAGTATTAACGAGGATTGCTCCGATAAAAGATTGGATACATTTTCAATATTAGTCTTATATAAAAAAAAATCAGTAAAACGGTTCAGTAAAAAATCAGTAAAAAATTAAATGGCGTTCCACTCACCGCCCTGCGGGAAGAACTGCGAGAAGATGTGCTTGAAGGCGTCCTCGTCGACGTACCCGGTCGGGCACTCCTGCTTGAATCCCCGATAGATCATCTGTATCTCCTTGCGGGTGAACCTGGTCTTGGCGGCGAGGGTCGCCAGCTCCTCCGGCCGGTGGCGCAGCCCGAACCCGACGGTCCCCGAGCCCCCTAAAACTCCGACATCTTCGATTTCCGAAGTCTCTGTAAAACGTCAAGTCAAGCACACACCGGCGCCTATGAGCGACCACACCTTGCGAGTATATATAATGGACATCAGCCGTCCTTTGGCGGTCGTTGCCGATCGTTCCCCGAATCTTCTTACGAATCTTTTTCGCCACTTTCGCCGGCGAAAAACTCGAAGCAGACGACGCGGAACGCTCTCGGAACACACCTCGTGCACGGAGTTTGGGGGGTGGGGTGCGATTTTCTTTTATCGACTGAGTTATATGAGCTGTGCACCGATGATCCGATTCTTTTGTCGTTCGATTTGGGTACGTTGTCTGAGAAGATCTAATCTATGCTTGTTATTACTTTAAACAGTTAACGACTATATGAACTTGTCTACACTCTAATATGTTGTAAGATAATGTAACCCTATTAAAAAAAAGGGGTTGCTTTTTCTGTGTGAAAAACTCGAAATCCAAACGAAATCGATATGGAATTGATATCGATCGGCGTCTGAACTTTTTCATAATTTAAAAATTTTAAATCATATTATAAAAAAATTTAATAATTCTATATGATAAAGACAATTCTAATCATTACTTCGGTAAACAATAAAAAATATTCGGAACGATAAGGACCGATTAAAATTTATTCTTTCTCAAACAAGGTAGACAAGTACGAAATCAAAATGATCAATTATAATAATAGGATCTATAAAATTTATATATTCAAAATTGTTTACTCTAAATAAATTGTTCTCTCTCAAAAATTCTAAAGCATTCCATTGTCAATTCATGCGTCATGCAGTATTAGTACTATTGTTATATCATACCAATATCATTCATCGTCAATGAATATTTCAGAGCTCGAATGCGCTTCGAAATTTATTCAATATCATATAACTCAGCCAATAAAAACGAATGTTCGCATCCCGGGCGACAATCGTTTAGTGTCGAAGACAGATCGGAAATATAGTATACAAAGTGAGGTAGATTAAAATAAAAAAGAGAGACAAACCAGTCCAGGGGAAGTGATAGATTAGTTAGTGCAAGATGAATCTGTGACTAAACTAGCTTAGTAACTTTACCAATCCTTTACTTTCTACTGTTCAGTCACTCTAGATAGAAGAATTACCAAAATACGCAGGCCAAATGATACTATCGTATGCGAAATAGTATAAAACTCCGTGTCAAACTTTGCATAAGTAGTTATACTCATATAGACTGGAAAAAGTAGGTCCGTTGCCAAAAGTCAGCGAGATACTTCAAAAAGGAGAGAGAGAAAGAGAGAAAGACAGAGAGACAGCAGCATACAGAAAGAGAGTATAAAGAAAATGAGGGATATAAATTCAACGAGGTGGGAAAGTTTTTTCGGCTCGACTTTAAAGGAAGCGCAGCGACCTCCACAGGCAAATAAGTGTCCCTCTTCCGTCCTCTCTTCTTTTTTTCCGCGCGGAAATATTTAAGGCTCGACTACGAGCGCGACGTCCACTTTCCCTTCAAGGGGCTGATTTGCTTCTTTTTCCTCTCTCTCTCTCTCTCTCTCTCTCTCTCGGGGGGAATCGACTGTTCGAGATGAATTAAAGAGTCGCGGCTGCTGACTTTTAGAGGTTGCCGCGGTGTCTATTTGTGTCGATCGGTGTTTTTGTCGCTGCTAAAGGGCGAGGCTTTGTGAAACGGTGCTTGTATAGCTTGTATATTGAGTGAAAGAATTGATAGCTGTGATTCGCTTGCTTTGCGGAATAATATTGTGGCGTCGTGATAAATGATTTTTTTATTTGATTCGCTTTAATACATAATATATTTTCAGCGTAAAAGTTCATGGTCTGTTTTGGTCAAAAGTTATAAAGGAAGGAAAATAAATGGATCTATATATTTTTGAATTTTTTCTTTTTACTTATTAGGTCCTTTAAAACAAAAGAGGTTAAGAAAAGCATTTATTTTCTCGTTGAAATTTAACCCCATACTCATCGCCAAGAATTAATTAAACATGTACACATGTTTTCCTTTCCTTTCCATTACGGGACCCGCACGGGAATTAATAACAGTTCCACATTATTAAAAATAACATTAAATTGAAGAGTTCTTAGGAATAAGAGCACTTTCAGAGATAGGACCTTTTTCTGTAAAACTGTTTATTTGAATCTACTAATCAATTAATATATCTTGACGAAATGTTATTATGGATATCTTAAAATTTAAGAAATATCACAGTTATAAAGTAAAAGGGGATATCTCTTTTATAGGCATATAAAAACTTTAAATTCGATTTCCTCAAAACGCAGTTTTTCGAGAAATACCCTTCTTCCTAAAAACTCTTCAAATGTACATTAAATTTAAGTTTTTTTGAACATTAATGCCAATAAATTTAATTTTCTATTCTTTCAAAACATTAGACTTAATGCATTAATAAAGATTTGTGCATGAATAAAGCTTCAAGTACATTTGCATGAAATTTAATGAAAAATTTTTAAGAGTGCAGAGCAGAATAGGCCAATTCTTGCAGAACATACCAAAACATCAATAACCCTTCGTCTTCTAATTCAAAATTAATTAAAAGACCTTAACTCTTTAACCGACCTTCCGTATAATTAAATCAAGACCCTCCTCGATAAAAGTTTTAATTGCAGATTTAAACAAGTGTCAAGTCCGCCGCGAGCTCAGCGATTTTTCTCAGCCGCTCCTCCCCCCATTTGTCAGCTCCTCGCCTTCTAAGGCTATTACGCGGAAAATTCACGCAACCTTATCAAGCCGTAAGCGCGTCAAAGTCCGGCTTAATTAAAGCGGATCTCCATCCAGAAGTTTCGGCCTCGTTTCTCGTCCCTCCCACCCCCCTCCGGGCAGCGGAACAAACGCGACGATGCGAGTTGGGAAGCCTCGTAAAAGTCGGAGAGAACAACATAAATCCCCGGAGTTTTTCCCCGCGGCAGAGGAGAACGAATGTTGCCCGGCAAGTAATCGGGATAAAAATCGCCGAGCGACGGACGGTAAATAAAGGCCGATTTTTCTCGCGCAATCGAGCCGCGCGCTCGGCTTTTTCTCGCTCGTATATGAAAGAGCGCGGTTTTCAGCGCGGACTCGGGGCGTTTTTTATTCCGCTGATGAACGGCGAGAGCCGGGAAGATCGGGCGAGAGGGGAAACGAAAATTTGGCGACGGGGCTGCGATAAATACTGCAGGGTGGTGACGAGGGGTTAGTTTTTGATTAAAGAGTTAAAAAATAGTTTTTCACGGGAATGCATTGAAATTTTGCCAGACTTATTTCTCGTCTGATTTAGTGAAATTTCTAAAAGACCTTTTATTGATCTAGACATAGTTTTACAGCTTCTGATAATGTTTTAAAAAGTTTATTCGTAATATTTACGTTCAGATTTAAAAAATATCACATTTCATTTCACGTATCTTATTATCAGTACACATGTACATTCGCAACACGCACATCCCGCTCGTACAATTGCACATTTAAGAGCATTCAATTTTTAATTTCCTCCATTTCCCGCCGTTCTCCAAGGAACAAAACAAAACGAGAAATCCTTACAAACTGCCCCAAGATACGCAAATTCTTTACAGCTCGTCGAACAAAAGCTCTCGAGGGTGAAATTTCGCGAAGCGCCAGGACACAATTCGCAGAGGTGCAATCCTCTCGCGCGAACTGCCTTTCAGAAGCGGGGCGCGCGCACAGCTTAGCGAATAAGTATTTCAGGGGGCCGCGGCAATGAAATCCGCGCGAATTCCGTATTCAGCGGACTCCCTGACCCGCGAGGAGGCAATATATCCGACGCGATTCGGGGGGCGCGACTTTTCGATATAACGTCATCGACTCGAGAGAGTCGTTCGCTTCGAGGAGCGGGAAAGGTGCGAATAACGAAGCCAATCTTATGAGCGATATTGAAAAACGAGGATTCCCCGCGCCGCGCGGCTCTCTCTCTGTTTCAGCGATATTTTACCAGGGGCGAGAGTAAGCGAGAGGTCGGAATATTATCCCTTGAAAAATTGCTGTTCTGGTTTAAATTCTGATTTGACAGCCTGGATTTTTCTGGAAGTGTATTAAATCGTCTCGCGGAGGCTGCCCTTTTTCAATAGGAATCTAGACGGTGGGCAATTTTTCGGGTGATAAATTGTCTCGAGTCGAGGGGATTTATACAATACGTATACGATAATAAGATTTATTTACACGCGATTTTAAAATAACCCAATTTCCGTCCGAATTTTATTTATGCACACAGTAATACGTATTCTTTCGCCTAAACTTTTTCCCAATTTAACTTCGAACCTTTATCACAACGTACAAAAGAACCGGGCGCTCCGGCAAGAGCGAGACCTCCGCCTTCCATTTCGCCGAGAGCCGAGCCAGCTCTTTGATAAAATTCAACTCCCCGGGGATTCCCCGGCATCGTTCTCGATCAGCTCGCCTGAATATGCATCGCGAGAGAGTATAAGTAACTAAAATGCATATTCCGCTAAGAGAGAGAGAGAGAGAGAGAGAGAGAGAGAGAGAGGATCTCTGAAAATAAATATTCATCGGGAGAGCCGGGGCGCGCGCGACGCGTGGCAGGAGTGAAAATTGATCCCCCGACTCGCCGGGAATTGCGCGAGAGGCGCGCGCGCGGAATATTTTCCGGATACTTCCCTCCGCGGAGAAATCTCGTTATACTCGATCGCCGCGCGCGGAATGCGCGCCGCCGCCCGGCACATTTTTCTCCGCCCCGTTAAATTCTTTTGCCTCCGCGGGTATTGACGGGGGGTTCGTTAGGAATTCGTTTCTTCGCGATGTGCGCGACTGCCGCGCGGTTTTTCCAAGGGGGAATTGTGGTACGTTTTTTGAGAATCTTCCGGGCCGACTGGCGGTTTTTTAATTATTGTCTGATAAGTGCGCGGTTATAATTGCGAATTAAGCGGATCGCGTGGTTGGTTTTATAGATTTGTTCGTTGCGTGAAATTGTTACTTGATTGCTCGACTGTAAGATAATTGTGCTTGGTTTGCTGGCTATTATAATGCAAACACCTACTGTCTGCCTTTAAATTATTCATATTTGTAGAGAGCAACTAGTGTAAGGTCTTATCGCACTTTTTCTATTTATTTTCTCAATCTGTTTTTGAACAAGCAAATTGTTACATATCTTTAGTTATCTTTCTGCAATATCTTGTAAATTTCAACTCGCTTTTATTTATTGCTAGTAAATCTTCAACTCATAAATGCAATACGAGAAGGTATTGTTCTTTTTGTGAAATTTAATGGAGTACAGTGATAAAAAAAACTTTTAGTTTTACATTGAACGTATTTCAATAGAGCAATGAATTTTCTTTTTCATGTGCTTTGACGTTTGCTGTCTATATCGTAAAATATAGCTTCTTTTCCAACCGAGGAATTATCTTTAAAGCAGATAAAATTTAAGATCCAACGAGCTGACAAGATAAAAATTTCTACAGATATATCTGATTATCTACAGATATATCTGAAAAAGTTGTTCGGGACGTTGAGCCCGAGCGCCGGAGGAGCAAAATTCTCGTAGCCCCCTAATACCTGACAGTTGCGCGCCAATGCAATGCTCGGCAGCTGTGCGCCAATACTCGGCAGCTGATGCGCGCCGCTACCTGACAGCTCTCGCCTCGCCCATTCATTCGCAGCCCGCTTTCCGTTTTCTTTGTCGACTTTCCCTCGAACGACCATCCCCTTCCCTCTCGATCTATTAACGCCAGGTATGTGTCTTTTGCGGCACAGATGGGCCCTATTGCCCTGGGGATTTTCCGGCGCAGATGTGTCGCCGCTTTGGGCTCTCTTTCAGATGAGAGGAGTTCTCAGCCAGCTGAGAAGAATTTGCAGTCCACTCGGAACCGCAGGGCCGAAAGGTTCGAGTCTCTGCCACCGACGAAGTTCCATTTGGATGTCAAGTAAGTGCGTGCGCAGGCATGATTTTCTATTAAAAAGTATAGTGAAAACGAGGGTGAACTCGGGGCGAGAATCTCGCATTTGAATTTTTATGATCGTCGATTTCCTAATTTTTGATTGTTTTTGTATCAATAAATACGATTTTACCGTGCTGCCCAGACGTGTAATATTTACCCTGCTGTCACGTTAAAATTTCACTACAATTTTTACTACAAGGAAATTTCGCTCCTCGATCACCGTGGTTTTCATGCAATGAGAGAAGAAATATAGTAAAAATTACAAATAATCTTGTAAAAATTACCAAACTGTCTAGTAAAGCCACCACGGACTGTCAAAACCAAAACAATTACTATACTTTGTAAGAAATTTTACTATACTGTTTGCTAAATTTTCCTATAAAGTATGGTAATTTCTTTGATTTTTACAGTCTGCGGTGGCCTTACTAGGCAGCATTGTAACTTTTACTAAACATTTCTCTCAGCTTGGCAATTTTCGACCCAAAATTTCGTCCGCGTGCGTTGCGTTAAAGTTTACATTTTGCCTTTAGAACCAGCGTGCGTCGTGGATTGTTTCCTCGGGGGCCAGGCGAGAGCGCCCCACGCGGCAACTTTCCCTTCGTTGCCCGAGCACACGCCGCAGCGTTGGCTCCCCGAGACGCGTCTCGGGGAGCCAACTTTTTGCCCCGGCCGCCGGGCTACCGCCCCACCAGGACTTTGCGTGCAAAGCTGCGGCTGAGTTGTGGATTTCGGAGGAGGCGTCTGGCGAAATGGTAAGAGCTCTGGTTAATTAGGGGCGTTCCGATAAATAATTTTTAAGATTGAAAAGCCACGTGGGTGGTGTTCGTGCGTGAAACTCTTCAGTCTAAAATTCATCGACTGATTTAAGTTTTAGGTTACGGCAGAGACGAAAAATTAAAGTAATTTCAATATTATAATAAATCGATAATTTATGTAGAGTCAAGATGAATAAAAGTTAAATATATTTTTCTCTCAGCGTTCCGTGACCTACAAATTTGAAAGCGTACTCGAGCAAATTTTCCTTGTATCCAACTGCACGCGAATCCGTCAATAAACAGAACTGAAAAAAACAGTTCCCCCAAAAGTTCGCTTTTAACATTTATTCGAAAAACTCGTCAACATCTCAACTCCGTTTTCAAAGACGAATTTAAATACAACCGACGCCACCTCTACACCTCCCAAATAAAACAAACCCTAACCTCGTTAGTTCAAAAGAAAAGCCCGTCCAAAAACAAATCTTTACGTCCGCCGAAACGAGCAAAGGAAACGATCCTCCCGCAGTTCGCGAGGCGGAAAGTATAAAAAAAAGAAGCGCGTCGGGACACGGCGACTCTAATTGCATTCGCCCGCAAATTGGGTCGTGGCGCACTTGAGCGAGAGTAAGAAAGGTGGATACAGTCGCCGGGGGGGGGGGGGGGGGGAAGCAAATTTGCTTGTCCATTGACGAGGTGTTCCGCGGTAATTGAGTTCGAAGGAGATGCGATTTTTCGCTTCTTTCTTTTATACGACCGGCGGTTGTATTTGCCGAGGAGGAATATTATTGACGCAACGGAGATGCAGAATTTGTTTTGCGCTTGAATTTTCGTTTTAACGGATTTGATTGATTGTATAAGCTCTTTTAAATATTTGAAGTAGTTTTTTTATGACATTTCCTAGAAATTAATAGATTTCTCGACGTTACTGTTGCTATTTTGTCACGATATATTATTTCTTATATAGAATTTTTAAAAAGCAACATAATTTAAACTGCGTAATGTAAATTATGCATTTATAATATTCGCCGGTTCCTCGTGACAATGATGAGTATAAAATTCGAAAGTTTCTAATTCGGTTTGTCAAATTCTGTAGGTTAGCATTCAGTTCATAATAATTAATAACGACAATTTTAGCCTGGACACGTAGAGCAATAAAAATAATCGTCCTCGGCGTTCATTATTAATTCGGCCCCGGATAATCGTTAAGATCAGCGCGTAAATGGGAAATCTATAATGTGCATTCCATTATTGGCAGCTCGCTAAAAGTAAAGTTTATACTAATCGCATTGCAATATTAAATATACTGGTGCAGAGGAGACAAAACGGAAGGGATAAATATATAATTTACTCGGGGCGACTATAGATTACTTTAAAGTTCACCTTAAAGTTTACTCGTCCAAGTGCAAGTTACCCAAAGGCTACTGGGATTCCAATGCAAACAGTCTCTAAGGGGCAAGTAAAAGAGAAACATTCGCAGCTCGCAGTGAATCTCGCAGACTCGCCTGCTTCAAGAAACAAGGCTGGAAACTAAAGCTTTTAAATGTGTGCGAGGGTCATGTCAATGTATGTGTATATACTCGAGAACCTCGTACAGGGAAAAGCTACAAAGTATATTCCAGGGGAGCAATGAAAAAATATACTCTACGTCGTACACACCGGCGTGCAGCGCAGTCCATGGTTCGAGTAATCGATATATCTGTTTTTTACTGCAAGTGTTCCTTTCAATTCGGGTATTCGTGTGTATTGCCCCCTTTTGCCGCGGGTGCAGCTGCAGGGAATAAACGATTTTTATTTTTTTTACTCGGGCGTTCGAGGCTGTATGCGGAAAACGCGGGGAACGTTTACGACGAGAACGCATATCGCTGTCGAGGAAGTTTTTCATTCGCGAAAGTGTGGATTTGTAAATCGTCGAGCGACTTTTGCGGCTGGGATAGAAAATTGAATCGCGCGACGAGGCCTTTTAGGGCTGATTTTAAAGTGGATGTCGGAAGTTTTGATTGACCATAAAAAGTTCGTAATGAAGGATCGAAACATGATGGTTAACCCATCCCTCGGCCATCGAGATTAATGACAAAAGTTCGGTTTTAGTGGCGCGGTTATGAATCGTTAAGCCTTTTTAAAAGGTAGCATTAAATTTACGCAAACTCGATTAATACGTGTTCAACAAGGGAAACACTAATTGGCAGCTATAATCGTAGATTCTTTAAATTTTATGTCGGGTTTTACAGGAAAGACAAATAATCAGAGAACGCCTCTTTGCCGAGGCAGTAAAAGCGTCGTTGCTTTTTCCGGGCGCTTTTGTTTTACTGCGCCAAAATATATATTTTTTTCTACTTTGCTTCCAGTCCACGTAGGCCGTTTGTAGGGCAAATATTTTAAGTATTCCTCTCAGTTTATCGATAAACGCAGAGACAGAATTTATAACGACAACCCGCCCCTTTGCGGAACTCGAAAATGTGTCAAATCGCGCGGATATTCGCGCCGCGGCGCGTCTTTTAATTTAGAAAATGGACGAGTCCGCGAGCGAAACGGCTACGTCTTAATCGAGACCGAAACTACACAGTCTTAATTACTCTAGAACAATTCAATTTGAGCGGCGAAATTGAAATTGCTCGCTACCCGAAACTAAATTCAAATTGTTTTCCTTTACGAGTTCACTCGTGTATAACGATGTCGTTTAAAATTAACTTTTACCTCTCTGCAATATTAGTGCAATATCAACCTTCAATTTTCAGACCTAATCAGCGTTAAAATTCACTCTTTAAACTTAAAGAAAAAAAAGAAAACACGAACCCCCTTCCACTCGCCGCCAAACCGATGATAAAAGACCCGGAAAAAGCTCGAAATCAAAGCCCCCGTCGACACCTCTCCGGCGGCGTGTCCGATAATCGTTCGCGATCTCGCCCGGCGATTCAATACAGAGTCCCCCCCACCCCCCTTTCAGCCACGAGTCAGCCCCTCCGTATACACAGAGAGGCGCGCGACCCAGTTGAAACACAGCGCCGCGGCTCGTTTTCGCGCTCTCTAAATACGTATACGATTGAAATTCCTTCGAGAAAGAAAAAAAGTCCCGCGGCCAATAGACGCTAATGGAAAAACGCTCGCCTCGTCTGTGTTTTTATTACTCCCGCCGAGGGGAGGAGCGAAAGGCTTCTCTCTTTCTCCCGCGCGTCGACGCGCGCTCTCTGCTATTTTCGGAACTTCGGGGTGGCCCGCGGCGGGCTCTATTTTTTAAGCGGCTCTCTCTCTCTCCCTCTCTCTCCGATCGTCTTACACCACCCAGGAGCGAGACTAGTTCAAGGGCTTCTGGGGGGGCAGAGGCGCGAAACGTCGCACCGAGGATGCAGCGAGAGAGAGTTGACGCTGCGTCGGACGGCTGTTTGGACGGCTTTAAATGGATGTGTCGGACGGGATGGTGCTGGATTTTGAGTCGTTGGAACTGATATGTAAAGGTCGAACGTTTGTACTATTTTGAGCTGGGGAAAAATTTAATAATACTGACGTTATTGCGTTTTGGATTTTATACGCTGGGTAATGAAAGAAAATTCAAGCCGTTCATTTTCACGACTTGTACTTTCACTCAGCTGGTACTCAAGTAATAAAGATTACATAAAAAATAATGGAATTTCTAAACTTTCCGAAACGCTATGCTATGGTGCTTCAAACAGATATAGAAAAAAGAATTACAGAAACTACAGAAAAATCCACCGTCCATTTTTCAGTCTGGCCCACCGGCCGTAAATTCCCGTCCGTTGTAACAAAGCTGCCCCGAAGAACTCATAATCGCGCGTCTCCTACTCCTCGCTCCACCTCCTCTCGGGAATCGAGGCCCCCGTCAATCGTAGCTGCGTGCAATCGTTCGAATAATCACCCGGCGATAAATCCTCGCCGGCCGAGAAGAGCCAATAAAAGGCCCCGAGTCGCGCCGGGGGATTAAACGGACGGCGGGAGGCGAACTGCGAGCGGAAAGTAGAGAGAGAGAGGAGGACGCGACCTTCGCTGCGAGGCGCTCAGCAAAAATAAACCGACGCGCCGTGCGTCCCCCGGAGCCGTCGGCGCAGCTTCCATATCAATCGATCGCCGACGCGTCGCAGATGACCGCATCATCCTTCGAGAAGCTTTACAAGCTCGCTGGAGACTCGGTCTGACACTTGGATTCTGAGTGCGCGGAAATGGGGGGGGAGGTGGGAGGATCGTCGGGGCGAATGTAGGTCGCCTTCGGTGCGTTCGTTCGTTTTATGGTTTTTGTTTTTTTGTCATTACGTAAATTGTTTTCGAAGATTCTTTCGGGGAATATGTGTGTGTATGGATTTTTGTGGGTTTTCTCGTAACGCGCGACGATATGTTAGGAGTTTAAGGAATTGGGACGGCGACCGAAAACATATTTTTTCGGGGAAGGTAATATATTTTTGGTAAGAAATTAGGTCGGATTTTACAGGAGGAAAGTGCAACTCGGCTATGTTCAGTCCTCTGCGTAAATGTCACGCGACCAGAAAAGTACAATCTTCTAAAGCTCATGGAAAATTCACATAAACTCGAAACTTTTCTTTATAAACTTCGATACTATAATAAACCCAAGTTTTCTTTCTTTGCCCCTTGGATTTATTACCTCTTCCTCCAATACATTATCCAGATTTGACTACGCGGTTATTAAAAATAAATTATACACCGAGCAAGCTCTCCCCGCAAATCTCCATAATTATAATCACGATGGTAAGTGACAGCTTTTCTCGTTCCCCTATTCTCTCCGAGCACGAAAAAACCTCAGACGAATCTTTTATTTATGAAGCGAATACCGAATACTGGAACGGAGATGCAGATTTCACAGTGGAATCACAGATTTAAGCAGACGAGAGAAATCTATCTATCGGGCGCCGAGACTTTGACGAAGCGTCGCTCGAATGCTCGTTGATTCCGGAAGTCGGGCGAGCGAATATTTTATGTGTCGCCGATAAATGTCGCCTTATTATAAAGTGTAATCGATGAGCGTCACGTGTCGATGTATTGCCGTCGGGCTGAAATGTCGCCGGTGCTATTTTAGTCGAGCGCGAGGTTGATTTTTTTTTTTGCTTCGATTCTCTTTACTTTCTATTATATTATGAAGTTGGGACGTGTGTACGTTGCTTGTTTTAATTTAAAAAAACGTCGACTGGACGAATATTGATCAGTGAGTGTTTTTTTTTTCAATCTTTATTATACTTTTTATAGGGTATTTACGGGATATTTCGTTTCAATTAATTCTTTCCCGGATAATTTGTAAAACATTGTACAAATTTCATACACGAAGAAAAATTTTCTAGTAAAAATTACAATAGTGTATTTTAATTTGATCGCAGACTGTAAAAATCTAAAAAATTACCATGTTCCTAGTAAATTTTACAAGTCTAAACATGAAAACTTATCATTGACCTCGTAAAATTTACTAGAAACTATGGTAATTTTTTAGATTTTTAAAGTCGTCAAATTAAAATGCACCATCCTAATTCACCCGCAAAATAATCACACCAAAAGCGCTAAAAAGACCCTCCGTACGATCCCCTTCGCGAGTAGGAAACGGGTCAATTAGCGGAATCCGTTTTCGCGCTTAACCTCGGCAATTAATAGAAGGCAGCCGGGCTACTTCCGGGCAGCGCGGCTCATTGAATTGCAAAATTCAGCCGCCCCCTCTCCGCGCTTGATCCCGGCGTATCTCTGCATAAAGCGGCGCGCGATGCAATTTCTTAATTAAAGGAGCCACTCTCTCTCTCTCACCTCTCGGCCGCCTCGGTAAAAGCTTTTCTTTCGCCGAGAATCTCTATTTTTCCTTTTTCTCCTCGCCCTGACGGCTGTTTTACGCCCCCGGATAAGCCGGCCGGCGAATCTGAAATTGCGGCTCTCTTTCTTGGCGCGCGAAGTTTTATATGCGCGGGCGGTAAAGAGTCGCGAGCCGGTGTTGTCTCGCTCTCGCGGTCTTTTAAGCGTGGAATATATATTTTTTTTTTTTTATGAAAACGAGAGAAGAAAATCCTGTGGGTTTTTAAGTGGCTTTTTGTATCCCGAGCTCAATATTTCTAATTTTACCTTTCAAGGGTTATTATTGAATAGTTAAATACGCAAAAAAACTTTTAATTCGACCGACAAAAAAATGTAAATAAATACTGATTTAATAAATAGCCGTTTCACGACTACCCCTCCATTCCCAGGATCAACAGATCGCCATTGAAAAATACCGCTAAAACTCGGATCTCCCTTCTCGAAAAAAAAGCCGAACTCGAGTGCCCTCGTCTCTCTAATGAAAAAGCGGTATGAAATTCTCCGGCGCGCCCCGCTAAAAATTCCGTTAATCAAGCGCTCTTTTCATCGGACGCATTAAAGCTGATTAACCCAAAAAAAAAAAAAAAAAGGAGGAGGAAGCTCTCCTGGCGATCGAATTCCTGCAGCTGCGGATTACGTAGATCAGACTAGCAAATTAGATTAGCGGGTGCATTTATCGATCCGAGCCACATAAATTGCCCGTCGCTGTTTTTCAGCCGAGTAGGTCCTGGTTTTGTGCGATTGTTTCTTTGGGGGGAAGAAGGTAAGATCGAGGGTTATGATTGATAATGGCCGAGGAGTGGACTGGAAGGAAACGTGGAAATGGAATTCCGGTACGTTGGCTGGCGACGTTGATTAACAATTCGGGGTGGAGGGTCATTTGTTGGCTTCTTCGAGGACTGGCCTTATCGTCTGGGTGTTGTTTGCAAACGCGCAAGAAGCGTTATCGATTGTCGAGCCGAGTTTTTAGCCCGAGGAATGCTGCGTTTCAAAAGTTTCAAATTGAATCCGCGGAGCGAAGCGAATTTCGAGTAAATTAAAAAGGCGGGTTTGCATAAAGCCGCGGGAATCTATTTCAGTGCTGTTTGCAGTCCGAAAAAATGTGGGTTTCCGGAGTAATTCCATCGTCGGATTTTAATCGAGTTTCCGTACTAAAAGCTGAGAATGACTGACGAATTAAGGGGTATATGTTAGTCGAGGAAATTGTGCTTTTTACGGTAATGGCATGGAGCATAAAGTGAACTTCAGGCTCGTAAAGTGTAAATCGTATCCCTTCCTTTCCGACGTCCTTCATAGAAGTAGCGCATCTCGTAATCCTTGCGATATATCATATAAAGGAATAATTTTCTGTGAGATTTACGTTAATTTTTTAGCCATTTGAAGCCTCTATTTTCAATTTAGGCATTGAGAAGAAAAAAATAAAATTATTGTCAATTACACTGAGAGAAAAGTTTAGTAAAAATGACCATACTGCCTAGTAAAGCCACCACAGACTATCAAAAAAAAAATTACCACACTTTATAGGAAAATTTACGAAACAGTATAGTAAACTTTCTTATAAAGTATAGTAATTTTTTGGGTTTTTTAATGTATGGTGGCTTTGCTAGACAGTATGGTAATTTTTACTACATTTCTTCTCTCTGTGTAAAAATTATTTTCACACATTTACATTCGAATTCGGTTAAAGAAAAGTACTGTCAACCAGAGAGCAGCCTTGAATATTGCATCAGTATTGCAGGGACATTGAAATATTGATTCAACATTGCCTAAAGATTGAATACATTTCTAAAATATTCATTACCACGCGAGCAGTGTTAACACCTCTCTCAATCGTTTTACCTCCGCGACAGAAAAAAAAAACATACCCCGCGAAGTGCATTATCTCCTTTAAATCACTCATAACCCCTTCAACAAACTTTTCCCTCGGAGCCCCTTCCAAACGGAATACCCGATTTCCCCTAAACATAAGTCTCAGGTACATAATCCACCCGGCTAAAAAACCAGCAGCTAATCTCCCAAAGCAGAATTAATCACCCTGTAAACATAAATCTCGCGTCAACCCCCCGCCAGCCTGCGGAAAGCAAAACAAAAAAAAAGAGGAAAAAAAACCGTCTCCAACCGACGGGCGCCAAAAAGCGTAAACATTCGCCAGCTCCGCCCCACTGGATTCCTCTCGCAGCCAGTCTCGCGGAGCATCTCGAACCGCACAGTAGGAGGATATAGTCCTCCGACGAGGGCTCCTCGGAATTCCCGAGATAACAAGCCAGTCGAACGTGGTTATATACCGGGTGGCCGGGGGGAGTGGGGAGGGGGGCGGAAGAGCAGCTCTCGATCAATTGGGTCGAGGGAGAGTCGTCTGGAGGCCCGGATATATACGAGCCCGCGCGGATACGCGGAGAGGGACGGTGTTTGCACCGAGAAAGGGCGGATTACTGCCGGCTGCCTGCGACGCCTGACGAGAGAGATAGGCTTTAATCGACGACGTAATTGCGAGGCCGCGCTTATTGTTTCTCCTGTTAAATTGGTCGACGTCCGTTTCTTTGGCATGATGCGAATTGTGGAATTGGGAGGGTTTTCAAAGTTTTGTTAGATTTTGGAAGATTTTAAATATTATTGTCCGCTGTGCGCTTTGTAAATGATGAGATGTAAGAAGAATTAGTACATTGATAATTAATATACGGAGGAAATTGATCTGTTTAAAATTACTACGTACTTTCAAAATAAGGGGAATGACCATATACTGTATTTTAAAATTTAATACACGTACAGCAGAATTAATAAAGTACACGGAAAGAAACGCTTTACTAAAAATTACTATACTTTTCAATAACTCGAGGACAGACTTTGAATTAGGGTGAAAATTTCTATACTTTATATTAATTTTTGTTATATTTTTAGCAATTTTTTATTAAAAGTTTAGCAAAAATTTTAACAAAAATGTATAGTAAATTTTAATATAAAGTATAGTAATTTTTTACCCTAATTGAAAGTTTGCCCTCGAGTTACTGACGAGTATAGTAATTTCTTAAACATTTTTCTTTGTGTACTATATAATTTCGGATTAGTCGTACATTTCTAGTATAAATAACAGTTCTTTAAAGAGTGACAGATAAGTGACTTCTAGAAAAATAGAAATGTTTCGAGAACACTGCAGAGAATAAGTTCCATTAAATATTCAAATTCTGACAGATGGAAAAATAGCTTCGCAGCCATAAATTTAGTGCTGTAGGAGCTTTGAAAAAATTACGATGTTTGCTTCGAATATTAATAAATAAAACTGTCGAGTCTGATTCGATAGAAATTCATTTTTTTTCTCCCGTCGCCGCAGAGCTCGAATTTTGCAATTCAATGAGGATCCCGAGGTGCCGTCCGCTATTAATTAAATCGTTTATTCCTGGCTTTACATTAAAGCCTCTTATATAAGAATTCTTTATAATGGATTCAAAAGCCCATTATTAACGTCTTGCTTAAGCAATAAGAGTCTTTTATAAATTCCCTTTCCCAACGTTTACAATTCATTCTTTTAATTAATTTTAATCATTTAAATTTCAAAAAGAAACCAACTTCTCCCCTGCATCTGTCACTTAAACACGCATATATCTTTACTCTCACACACTTCCGCGTCCGTCCAACTCCGTCTGTTACTACTTAATCCTCGCAGCTTGGCAGGCGATCTTAGGCTCTCGCGAAAGCTTCGTACAGCTTAGTTCGCCGCGCGAAGGTCTGCAATTCAATTAGGCCAACGAAACAATGCTCCTTTTCATTGCGCGATAATTAGCTAATAAGACGCTTAAATGCAACCCCCTTTGAGGGGCGGAAAATGAGCTCGAGCATATTATAATTGGAAACTCGCGAAACGCGGACGGATATCCTTTCACAGCGACGGCGAAGGAAGCGATCCGTTTTGTGAAATCGTATATTACAGACCCTTTTATTAAAGGATAATCCCTTTAAGCTGCTCGTTGTAGGCTGTTAGACGGCGGAAGTGCTGACGCGAGTCTGCTCTTCGCGTGGAGAGATGCTGATCGATTAAAGTTTTCGAATTAAAAATATCTTTGGAGAGCGCAAGCTGGGGAGACAGTTTTTAGGAAGATCGGAGAAGAGCGATTGATTTTGTAGAGAAGAATTATTTAAGCTCTTCCGACCGACACCATGAATGCACAATTAAAAAATTTTTTTTTCAAGGGTCTATTATTATTCTTTTGTCCTAAAAACTTAAAATATACAGACATATATATCGTTTAGTGCATATATTTTCTTATATAAATGCGTGTCCGCATGTGTGGACACTAGTACTATTTGGAATGAAAAATTGCGTGGGAGTCGTTTATATATTCAAAAAATAACCCACCCCCAACCCTAACCCCTTTCATCCTCCGGGTTAACCGAGTTACTAGAGAAATAATCCACCAATAAATATTTTTTTATAGCACTTTTAATTTAATAACGGTCGCGACAGATTTTGCTTTCTTCCGATTGTAATTATAATAAGTAAAAATTAATTTTTAATTAAATAACGTGATCGCTTCTCGTATAGAATTTTATTCAAAGCAGTTAATGCCACCGGCGATTTCATGAAAAAAAAAAATTAGGGCACGTCACAATCGTAAATTCAATATTTGTCCGCATATGTGGACGTCGGTCAGAAGAGGTTAAATTAAAATAAAAACGGTTTAAACTTTCTTACAGATAAGATACTCGACATAACGAAGAAGTTTTGAATATCACAAATATGTAACCGTGTTGTTTATCAAAATTTGTATGTAAAATAAGCCGTTAAATAACACAGTTTTACGAATAATAATGTCGCTGAGGGCGCAAAACTCGATCGGTTTAATTTATCCAGCAATTACGGGGCGACGAATCAGCTGATTAATAGTGCTCGCGTAATTTAAAGATTTATGACGCGTCGCCCGTCACTTTACATTCGATTAATCCGCGCCGAATATTATCGCGCGAAACGAGTTATATACAATATGCCACGGTTATTTAAAGCAGCTTTGCCCGCATTACGTTTACCATTAAAATATCGACACTTCGAAATAGACCCGTGACGCTTTATTTGCTCGGATATTGAATATTCAACGCGCGCGCTGCCGGACGGACTGCAGCGGCACAACGTAAACACTCCGCTGGGATATTACGAAATTAAATGAGACGGAAAAACAAAGGCGAAACATCTGGAATTTACATAAAAATGAATGGATTCAGCTCGGTTATTTTATTTTCGAAGCGCGCCGCTGCATTCGTGCGGGTTTGGGAGCACGTAATTTGTTCCTTTGTAAATAAACATTTTTTGCGATTCATTGCATAAAGTACGCTTGCAAAATTGAGTTTTGCGCGAGCCGGAAAAGTTTCTGGAAAGTTTTTCGAGTGAAAAATTTACTTGCGAGACTTGGCTAAATTTCCTTACTTTCGAAACAAGCAGCTTTAGACAAGAGACGGCTGAGTTTCGAAAAATAGTCAAAAATCGACGATTCACAGCTATCAATTCGGCATTCAGCTCCAAACTTACGAAGACTCTCAGCCCACTACGACAAAAATTCCCATCAAAAAAGAGTTTCCTCGGTGGCACATCTCGAGCATAACCCTGAACACTCCTAAAAAAAGAAGGCGCTCTAGCCGCTATTCAGCTCCGCAACGAAACTCCGACACGTCGTAAAGGTTAATCGGTGCCTCGACGAAACCGCCCCCCTCGAGTCCCTCCTCGAAAGTGAAGAAGGCGTAAAAGAAAAATCCGCCCGAGCCAAATGGCTGGTATTATCCGCGGGCTGAAAAATTCAGGGCGGCCGCAAGTAGTCGAGGGTCCGGATGGGTCAGACGTGGCCTGTTTTATTCATGGCGCGCGGCACGGTCCGTTACCGAGAATTGCGATTGAAACGAGCGGATTAGGGAGAAGGAAGCGGGCCCGAAACGCCTCCGCGCCGACTGTAATGAGAGCCGAGGAAAGTGATACGGTCGGTATAAGCCGCGGGGATTTCGGCCGATCGGCGAGTTATTAGTTTTCGGGATTGAGCACTCTTTCGCGCTACGATTTCAATGCCGAGCCGAACGACGGAGCGCTCGTTAAATGGAGTTGGAAAAGTTTCGGGAAACAATTCAGGGTAAGAGGATTAGGCGCGATAGGCGATTTGAACTTTATACGATTGAGGAGTCGAAACGTTTGAGTGATATTGATACAAGAGCCTTAATAAGGTTAAGGATTTACTTGATTAAAAGGCTTTTCGTTTCATTGAATAACATAACAGAACTCCCACATTATTCAATTTTTCTCTGAAGAAATCGCCCAGTAAATCCTCGAATTTTCAAAAAATTCCCGCATTAGCATTTCTTTCAAAAGGACAATATCTTGAAAAAACTAAGCCCGCTTTCGGTGAACACGACCGAGCCGCGCGTTAATTTCCAAAGACATAGTTAATCCGCGCGGGGCGGCTGCTCGTGTCATCTCTCGGGCCGAAGTTAAGCAGCCGTTAATTAAGAGCGCGCCGGCAAACAAAGGGCCGCCTAATTGCGCTGAAAATCCGCCGACTGGATAATATCGGCTGGAAAAGCGGAGGTGGAGGCGGGGACGCGACAAAGGGATTTTCGGGAGAAAAACGAGGCGCGGAAAGTGAGTGAGAAGGAACGCCTCGCGCTCTTTGAGTCTGATGGCTCTGCCTCCGCGAGCGAGTTACCAAGCTTCGACGCCGTAAATTCGTATTTACTGCCAGACGCGCTTCGGGAGCGTAAACCCCGGGGAGGCGGCTTTTTAGGCCGGAAGTTTAAGGCGTTCCGGGACGCGTTTGGGAATGAGAGGTGGAAGAGGAGGCTTGTAAATCGTGGCTCGGCGAGCTGTTGAAAGGAGAGGTGCTTCTGTATCAGTGGACGAGTGATAAGGGATGAGAGAGAAGCAATTTAATTACGGTCCGCACTTTTTTAACGCATCTGTCGTTTTTAACTAATTAACGAATTCACAAAAATTTAGGCACTGCGCGCCACTCGAGCAGAGCCAAAAAACTGAATGTATTGTGCATCTCCTACTTCTAAAAAGCTTTTCAGCGAATAGAACTGCAGCTGTAAGCCCGAAAAACAGCCTCGGCTCCTTTACAAATCCCTCGAAAAAGCTCGGTCTTCTTCAATCTTCCAACGGCCCGCAAAAACACCGAGCGAAGTAGGCGCTTCATCCTCTTCGCATAATTGCCACCCCATCAAAACGCACGCTTCCCCCCCTCCCGACCCGAAAGAACAGGTCTTCCCTCCAACCCAGTTTCCCTCCCTCCCCAGACATCAATACTCCCGCTCGGCGAAAGGCGAGAGCGTCTGCACGCGTGCAACGGATCGGCGCGTAATCCGACGAACGAGAGGGAAAATTGGATCGAACGCGGACGAGAGCTGCCTGCTCGTCGCGGCCCGACGGAAGACGCGCGGGTTTTGCGCCTCGAGCGGTGCGAGTTTGATTATTTACCGAGGGATCCAGCCTTTGTGGCCCGCGCGCGGTTTAATTAAGCTGGGAGCTTTTCGGGAGAAGCGTCTCGATCGATTGGATTTTGGAGGGGGATTTTTAAAGAAATCGAGTTGTTTTGTTGGTTGCGAGGAGAAGCTGGTTGGGAAACGTCGCGACGTTGGACTGATTTCTTAATATGCGCTTTATCTCCGTAATCTTTTTATGCTGACGGTATACGCATTTGGTATTCTTTCTGCAAACAGCAGTTTTTTGGAACGAAGAGAACGAATGTTTGTATTTACCCTGCAGAAAGTGCATTTTAAAATGCAAAGCCAGAAATGGTGTGGAAGAACAACAGCTATAATATTTAGTCAGTCAATTGCTAAATTTCGTTAATAATTGAATAGCTGTTTAAAATCATCGTCGCGGCACGCTTTGGCTTTCTCGCGTTTATTTTGCGAATTTCCGCCGCCGTGCATAAATATCGCGAAAATTCAATTTTCCAAACTTCAGCCACCGGAAACCAATAACTCAATTTTCGCGTCTCTCCGGTCGAGACGTCCGAAACGTCAAACGTCTGCGGTACGAAATCATTTACGTACATTTACGTCAAAAACTTTTCTGACGCGCAACGTCGACAGCAGTCGAACAGACGAAAAATTCTTCTGAAGCAAAAGAAAAGCCTCGCTACAATATTCCGCCAAAACCATTTTTCAATCAACTCCCCCGAACGAATGAAAAAAAAAAAATAATAAAAATAAAACGATCGGAATCGAAAGCCGGCGTCGCGCGGAAAAAATTCCCCGTCCCTCGCCTGGAAATCCCCCATTGGCCTATAAAGCCTAACCTTCGGGACTGCTGAAAAAAAGGGAAAGGAGCAGCAGCAGCAGCGGCAGCAGCTCGCGTGAAATCGCCGTGTCGAAAAAGGAAAAGCCAAACACGTGCGAATGGAAAGCGAGTCTCGGCGCGAAGGGGGGGAGGGGGGGAGGGCTCCAATCCCGGGCATCCCGGGGGTCACCATGGCAACGCACCGGAGCAGCTCTCTCTCTCGCGACGGCACGTACGCGCGCTCTCCTTTTTTACGGCGCGATTCGCTTTCTTCGACTCGCGCTGCGCTCTCCGCGACGCGTTTATTACATACATATCGAATTACGCTGCAGCGCCGTAAGAGAGCCTGCAGTTTATACGGGCCTCTTAGCCCGCAGGGAAGAGCTGTTCCGGGGAGCGAGGGTTGTACCTTAAGCCGGGAGGCGGGATGTAAAAACTGCGGGGAAATTTGCATGCGAGGGGGGCGACGGGTGAAATTAATGCGACCGAGCTTTCTGAAACGAGAAAAAGCCTAATCCGCTACACTATAGAAGACGGAAAGAAATATAAATATAATGGAATTTTTTCTTTTCTGTTTTAGGTTCGCTTCCTGCATTTGACTTTTTGTCGAGATTCCTGATTCAAAAAGTCGAAGGATGCGGTACTAATTCAGTCGTTGGTCTTCGAAGGATGAATTTTCCAAGCTTTTCAACACCTTCCTTTAAACGCGAGATGGGGGTTTTTCAACTTTTGACGGTTCCTAAGGAGATGAGTGCACAGGAGGGTTGCTTTACTTTATTCTATTTTTGAATCATAAGTATTTAATAAGTACACTGAGAGGACTTTCGAGTAAAAATTACCCCCTAAAGTAGGCCAATCGCAGGACAATGCGATTTTCTGGATAAAATTTACTCGAAATTAGAGTAAATATTATTCTAAAAGGGGCTAAATATTATCCTGCGATTAGCCTAATTTAGAGGGTATTTTTACTCGAAAATTCTCTCAGTATATAAATACGTGACTCTTTAAAACTATAATTTTTCATTCGCACGAAAAAGTTTGGTAAGTGAATTAAGTATTTTTAACATAATTTTTATGCATCATTATTTCAGTGAGCTTTTATTTAATTTTTCCAACTCTCTTGACGAAAAGTAAAGCTGATCTTTAATCTCACTAACCATTTCGAAACTGACTAAAAACCAATTAAATCGCTAATTAAATGCACCATTCTATACGCCTTTTAAATAACCGTACAAATAGAATTCCTCGGAGACCTAATAAAACTAGAATGCAAGTACAGTTTATACGCCAGAATTTATTAAACGAATTCCGCGCATTGTGTATTAGTATTAGTCTTTCGGAAGCAAGTTTTAATACCGCGAACAACTTCCACGCAGCTGAAGAATTTCCGCGGGAACCCCTTTGGGATTTCTAGAATTGTATTACCTCCGTGAAGTCGAATATATTCTCGCAGCAACGGAGGAATTAAAAACAACTCTTCGTTAAATTTCGCCAAAATGCGCCGCGTTTTGAAGGCAAGGACGAGCTTTGCGTAAGTCATTTTTTTTTCCTCTTACCCCACTTAACCCATTTTCGAAGGTTGTTTACGCGGAAAGGGGAAGAAATCGCGAAGATCGATAACTTTTTAAGTTCGCTTTTATTACTATCAATGTGGTAAGTAATAATTTGATGGTAATATATTAAATATGAAAATTTACCTCGTCACAAAGTAATAGCTTTAGTGTGGAAGTTGACCACTTCCGGAGATAAACATTTGAAAAATTCCATTACACGGACAAAATTTTCTATTTAAATTACCATGAAAATTACCATAAACTCGGGGCAGGATTGTTGTATTTGAATTTTTAATCGTTAACTTTATAATTTTTAATTGTTCATGACATCGAATTTTAGTAATGCTTTTATCGAATTTTATCATGCTACCATGGTAAAATTTTATTAAAAATTCTATTGAAAATTCGTAAGATTTTAAGTAAAAAATACACAAATATTATTATGATTTTTACCGTGCTGTGTATTAATTTTTACCATAAAAAATGGAGGTCGACCTGTTCTACCTAATCTCAATTCAATTTTCAGTATAACAAAAAATGTTAACATATAATTTGTTAATAATTTGAAAATTATTACATTTAATTTCATTTTGAATAAATAATACGATCTTGACATTACTAGCACTGAGCAATAACTTTTACCGCGCTGTCACTTTAAAATTTAACCTGTTATCAAATAATTTTTAGTATAAGGGAATTTGGCCCCTCGACTACCGTAGTTTTCATGGTAATTTTTAATAGAAAATTGTGTCTGTATTAATCCACTTTCACTGGATTTTAATATTGAAAGTAGGTAATATTAAGTTTAGTATAAACTTATTAAGGATTAAGCCGATATTAAACGAAGTAACTGGTTCTTCATATATATTTCAAACTGGGTTAGTAAATCAGTGCGTACTATCTTTACTTTTGCATACTTTACTATGATAGTTTACGTTGAAAACTTGTATTTTTAAAAGTGATTAAGTCTTAATTTATTCTGAAGCTGACTGTTCGATATAAATTGACCTTTAACCGTTTTTCATATCACTTAACCCATTTTCGAAGGTTGTTTACGCAAAAAGGGGAAGGATTCGTGAAGATCGATAACTTTTTACGTTCGCTTTTATGAAATTTATGCATTTTCCCGAGCACTAAACTCTCGAGCTACTCGTCGGAAATAAGGTCAGCTTTATTATTTCTTTATTACCTCGAATTTATATTAATTCAAAATCATGCATTAAAATCATCAATCCTCGGTCTCCGCTTGATTATTCATTTACAAGACTCGCATAATTAGTTTAGTCAAAGCTGAGCAGGTAAAACGTGTTTACTCGCGCCAAGTCATAAAATTGCACAGCTTCCAGTTTTCGGGTGAATCCCGACTCCGTCGGAGTAATTTGGATTAGGCGGAATGCGAAAGAGGTGTAATTTTCTGGGAGAATTTCAACCTCCCCTCCCTCCGCGGGTAACTCGAGGATAGAGGATACCGCGATTCGATTTCTCCCCTTCATTTGCTTCTAATTTATTAGAGGCAGTTTGGAATCTCGGGCGAAAGTTTCGTTTCAAGCAATTAGAAAACAGAAATCCTGTTTGTAGAATTTAAAACTGTATTATTCATGCTGGGATTTTTAAAAATTATTCATTTATTAGACTTTTATATGCATAAATTAAAAATTGTTTACCTTATTTGATTTTTCCATAAATTAGTAGTGTAATTTTATATCAAAATCATTTTCAGTGCACAAAACTTCCCTTCATTCTCAAGTTCAATATTTAAATAAATTGAACAAAGTACTTTCAATCAATAATTGCATTCCCGCATTTATGAGAGGTCGTCAGACAAAGTGATTATAAACATTTTTTATAAAAATTAAATACAAAAAAAGTTTTTGTGCCAATATTCATTGATGAAATGTAAATATGTTCGAAATTCTTACAATTTTTATAAGCTAGTTTAAAATTTTATGTAACCTGGAATCGAATTATTAGCTAAGCTGACGCGCGTAGCCGTAAAATTTAATGACAAATTAATTGTTGAATTTACTAAATCTTTTGTCAATAAATATCGTTTCCGAATTTAAAGACATTAGACGAGTTTTAGAACTTTTCCAATAATAACTGTAATTAAAATTTTATTTTTAGATTCAATTATGCGGCGTCAGCATGTTGCGGACGCCTAAAAAAAATTATACCCAGATAGGGTACAGTAAGTAGCGCTTTAGAAGTGTTAGTTCGTTTTGATTCCTTTTCATGTTGTTTAGCTTACTATCTTTCCATACGATCTTACCGATTCATTCTACTTAACTTAAGTACTGCTAACTAAATCTAAAGGCACATTATGGTGTTACCAAGCTGAAGAGCTGCAACCTCTTCAGCAGTAACGAGACACCCGAAGGTGTCCCATTTGATGTGTCGATCTACGATCGTTGCCGGGTTTATATAGCCTTACTTATGTTAATCATTTGCGAGTTGCCTTTCGCCACCTAGAGTTTTATTCTTTAAGTAATAATTTCGACTGGTGACTATTCCGTGAAACCAAAATTCAAAAAGTATTTGAATGCGAATAAGCGCCAAAATTTGAATTTTTTAGATTGATTTTTTTAGTTTAATTATATAAAATAGATTATTTAAATTCAAATAATTATGAAAATAAATGACATTAGTTATTTAGAAAAAATATGATTCAAAAATTCAAAAATTTTTGAAAATTTGAACTTGTTTTATTTCGTCCAAATAATTTTCCTAATATTAAAAATTTCTTTAAAAGGCGCGTAGATTAACTAAATAAAAAGCAAAAATATTTTTCATAATTAAAGCAATAAAAATAAAAAAAAAAAATTTCCCGAACCCGATTCGAACCCAGAGCCTCCGCTCTTTAGGCAAGCTTTTTACCGCTGAGCTATTGCACAGCTATTGCTTCCTCTCCACTGTAAAAGCTTTTTGATAGTGATTTTTGGAGTTATTCGAAAAACGTGTTATAATTGTATTTTAAGGTGTCAGGAACAAGAATAAATGGTGTATACGCCTGGATCTCAGCTTCTACTGAACAGATAAGTTAGTAGGAAGCTAAAAAAAATGTATTTAATTTTCATATAAAATGTTTATAATCACCAATGACTTGGCAGCAGTTTTTTTGTTTATGTCATGTTTTTGTTTATGTAAATTATAGATAGGTTATAACGACAGGCCGGTATTTTTTATTTATATATATTACTTTCCTCTCTTAAAAAAGAGATGGCCGAATGTTGTGAAGCCTCTGAAACAGCGACGTGATTGGTTCGCTGATTTTGAATTTTATAGATACAGATAGTAGACTAATTTCAGACCGCGAATTTATGTAGAAAAATTTTGATTTAAGATTTTAGGTAAATTATTTACTTCAAAATAAATAAATAACTAATTAAAATGTTTATTTAAATCAAGTAAAGCCAAATCACGCTAAAAAATTACGCGTGTAACCGCAAAAAAAAAAAATAGTACGCGCGAAGCGCGTTGGATTTTGCTAGTTCACTGAATTTTAATATTGAAAGTAGCTAATATTAAGTTTAGTATAAGTTATTTATTAAGTATTAAGCTAATATTAAGCGAAGTAACGGGTTTTTCATTTGAGGAAAGTTATATATTTCAAACTGGATTAATAAATCAGTGCGTTTTATCTTACTTTTGCATACTTCGCTGTGACTTTACGTCGAAAACTTGTATTTTTTAAAGGGTTTAAACGTCTTATTTTATTCAGAAGCAAATTTTTCTATATAAATTGACCTTAAACCATTTTTCATACCATCGCCGATTTAATGGCTGCAGTTTGCACAAATAAGCGATTTGTTTACACCGAATTCTCGATCAAAACCTGCACTTCACGTCGCGATGCATTTCAATAAAAGCCGGTCATGTATGCATCGTTTAATAGTACGTCTATTGAACGAACATGTTGTTCGTTTAGAATAAGTCAGGCCATCAGTCAATATTTGATATTGATATGCGTTGCTGGGAGTGAAAAAGTGCGGAATAATTATCGTGATCACATTAATTCAACGGTCGAGTAGGTAAACATTTCAGCCTGTTTGCTTTAACGTAAATTACCGCCGAAGACTCCATTATGCACAGTTTTTTTTCACGAATCTCCAATACTGAATTCGCCCTCAGTTCCATAAATTACCAACTTTTAAACTACGAAGCGCGAAATTTCGAACTTTAAACGCGCGAAACATTTCCTTACCGTCGCAGGCATTTTTTTTCCCCCCAAGAATTCACTTTAACCAGACGCTTAACGTCCCAGCAACATTTACGCGGGAAACGCGCTAAAAATACCCGACGCTGAAATACTTTCGCATCTTTACATCGCGCAATAAACTTTTATATTTGAGATCGATGCGTGCATAAACTCGTCCAGCCAATCGCGACTGGCGAAACTCCAGTATTGAATGACGCATTGCACGAGAAGCGTTGACGCGACCAGGACCGAAGGTGTGAATTATTTTTACGGGCTGGATTTACGCGCGATTTTTTAAGGAATATCAGTTTACACGGAGCGTAAAGGGAGCAGTGGATTTGATGGAATTTGCGAGATGTTCGGGTAGTAAAAGTCGGCGGGGCTGCGGTAAAAGATGGCCGAATATATTTCTTTTTCACGAGGGAGCTGAATTCGATACAGGCGGTAGTAAAATGGATTGAATTGCTTATTTATGTCGGTTAAAGGATAAAAATTAGGTAATTTCCGGATACTCTGCGCTTTGAAATTAACTTACTTTTTTATTCTCGTTAAATATTTATATAGTCATAATATAATAATAGTAGAATTTTCAACTGAGGCATTATAATAATAATAGTTATATAGTAAATATTTAATTGTCCAAAAGCTTTTATTTCCAAAACTGTTTATTTAAGCAATGTAATCTACAATTTATATTCCATTAGAATTTTCATTTTATGCATCCAATAACAAAATAATTTAATAAATTGTATAAAAAACAGCTTTTCAATATTATTTTCTTGTATTATTTTAACGGGTTGATCATCAGAGATGCAGGTTAATCTCGTTTCATTCGAAAAAAAAAAAGCAACTAAATGTTTGTAGGAAATTGCGATCGGATTTCGATTACAAAAAGACAGCCCAATTAAATCAGTTTTTATTTTACCTTTATTTTATTTGCCCCAACTGAAAGGAAATACGTGACCTTTAGATATTACGAGCATTTTCAAAAAAAGATTCTAAATTTCTTTATAAAACAAATTTTCATTTTCTCGAAAACCTCCATTTCGAAAGCAAAATTGGGTCCCTCGAGCACCAGTCCCTATAATTATGAAATTCTGCAAAGCTCTGCCAACTTGTCCGAAACTCGTGTCGCTCTCGAGACTACCCCGAACTGAAGGGTTAAAACCACACGTCCGACCGTCTCAATCATACGCAGGCAAACATTTCACCGGCAGTCGACAGATTCCCAAACAAGTTCCCCTCAACTCGACCGAGGATTCGCCCGCCCCCTTTGCCTTCGATTCCACCCCAAATCCGGCGGTTAATTATCTAAAAAAGCGCGGCATTCCACTCGATAACCCGGTGATATCTCCGGAGAAAGAGCTGCTCTCCTCCTTTATCGTCCGCTCGTATTTCATCATGGCGACCTCGCCGACCTCGGCGGCGAGCAAACGAAATAAGTCGGCTCTGCCGATTTCACGGAGCGGCGAGCAGCTGTTCGCTCCACCGCGAACGCAACCCGCTCTCCGCTGCGGTTCTCCGTTCTTTTTTTTCGGACTGGACTCGACCGTCCGGAAGATCCGCGATTGATTCACGCCTTTGATCGGCATCGAGCCCTTTTTCCGTCGGGCAGTATGGATTTTTAGCCGCTCTGTGTAAAAGTTGCGATTTACTGGGACGGGATGATGGAACGTTGCGTTCGAGTTTCGAAGTTTTGAATTTGAGTGGCGCTCTTTTTTCTTGTCTCTTTGATGGCTGCGTTGGGTTACGTAAGCGGGGAAAGTTTCCAAGGAACTTGGAAAATTGTCGCGGAGTAAGTTTTAATGGCTGAGACTGGATTTATAAATACGAGGGGCTCTGAAGTTGAACGACTGTTATTAAATTATTAATAAAGTTGACGTGTAGAGTTTTGTAGTTTCTAAGGCGATCTAATTTACTTCTGAGCGTGAATTAATAATAAGCATCTGGAACGTGTTTCCAGTTTAACGGGTATCTGCAAAACTATTTTTTGAACAAAAACTGATAAATTAGATATTACGTTATGCAAATGTTACTTGAACCAACAATCAAGAGGCTCGCTTTCGAGTGAAAATCGAATACAGTATACATCAAGTATTTTCTAAAACTTTACACACTTCAACATTTTTTCCAAGTTTATCAACAAAAAAATGCTAAAACTTATACATTTTCCAACATTTACCCAAGCTGCAAACAGCACTTTTTCCAAATGAACATTTTGGAAGAAGTGCTGTTCCCCGTCCGCCATTAAAAAAACAAGAGCTTCACAACTCACCCACCGTTACACAATATTACACCTCGAGGATATGAATAGTACAGTGGCTTTATGCCTGCCCTTATTATAGCACTAAGGCAGCGCAATTTAATCACCTCGCGCTAAGTGCTTTTCATTACCGCGGGGGCTCATGCCAGCTGCACGTGCGCACTGCATCTTATTTGTTTGGAAGATCATGCTTTTACGCTTAATAATGCGGAGTATACGTATATATACATATGTATCTAATTACGTCAATTTTCGAGGAGCAAGCACCGAGAGCAGTTTTTAACTTGGAGCGGATGAAATTTCCTCCCGGCGAAGAGGAGGGAATTCGCGCTGGAAATTAAATAAATGTGCAAAAAGGACGAGGCTTTTAAAGAATTTCGACGCGCGTTTCCATTCGCCGACGCTATTTGTAAGAGGGACTCGACGTCATGTCGGGTATAAAAATGTACAGCCCCTCCGTTCTGCATTTTTCATGCAGCTGGTTTATTCTGCTCGTCCCGGAATGTCTCACCGTCGGTCGAGCTTCTAATTCGGGAGAGAAAAAAAACGCTAAAATTTTCAAACACCCCGAGAGCGAAATGTCTGCCTTTTTTTGGAAGCGATTAGTCTGCTTTTTGGGTTGTATTCGGGAGTAATTTTGGGCGTGGAATATACGGCGACGGTTCAATCTATGCCGGGAAAGCAGACAATGTCGGTGCTGAATTTTTTACTCGGGAGATTTATTATTCAGGAGTATGTTTATGAGAAAGTTTCCCCTTTTATCAAGAATTCTATTCGAAAGTGAGGAATCCTCTCCGGTACAAATGAATCATTCATTCCGACTTACATTAACTTTGAATGTGCTGATTTTTTTTTCTAGAGGCACTATATAGATTCCGGTACTTTCTTGGAAGCGCGGAAAGTAGGTATCTAATAATTCAAATAGCTTTATTTAAATTAATTTATGATATTCTACTTTCTTTCTTTTACTATGAAATTTGTTAAAAAATTCAAATAATCAACTTTCTAATATTGAACTTATTTTAATAATGAACAAAAGTTGCACATTTATTACTACATAAAAATATATAAAAAATAAAAGTTTAAGTACCTAAATGTTGATTTACTACACATTACATTAAAATAATCAATCCAGAAAGAAGCGAGTTTTTACCTTATTTTTGAAAATATTCTTAAATTATTTAGGTACACTTTCTTACTAATAAAACAAAATCAACTACAACCTCCTCTGTTCCCGACATTGACCCAAACTCAACACACCCCGCAAACAATGAAATTCGCCCAGCAAACACATTCTCATAGCATCCCTTAAAAAGATAAATCAGCGCAAAATCCTGCCTTCTCACGAGCGACCTCAAAACCCCTCCCGGAGATAAAAGTCGGCAATCGAAGAGCCGTAACTCGCGCGAAATAGAATGCAGAACGCGGCGCATCCTTGAAAAGCGCAGCGGCGAATAAAAACAAAGAGCCTCGTCCTCGTAACGCACAATAATGCAAGAAAAATGTCGGACGTTTATGCAGCGGGTAGCAATTTTAGAGCCGCCGCGGTGTAATAAGTCTCGGGCTTGAAAAAGGGACGAGCGATGCCGTCGACGGCGGAGGAACAAAGCTCGATCGACTGGCGGCTGCGGGAAATGCTCTGTGCGGGCTGAATCGCGACCGACGGGGAAATTCCCTCGGAATTGAGCACTTTTTTTTCGATGAAAGGGTCGGTATAGGAAATTGCGCCGGGCTGTGTTTAACTTTAAACAAGGCGAAGTTGGCTAAGTTGCATTTTGTTTTGCAAACGAGTTTCAGAAGGTTTTTCTATTGTTGGATAAAGGATCGGGGAGAAGTTTTGTTTGAAAGTTTTTGTGGTGATGAAATTTTAGGTAATCGTTTCTTGGTCGCTCGATTGTTATGTCAAAAAATTTATTCTTCCTTTCTCCGATATTTAAAAGAAAAATGAAAAATATTTCTCGGTTGAGTTTAGTCTAAAAAACTTTGGCGATCACTGAAATGAAAAAGTTTGATATATTAAAAAGCCATGAAAAGTTTCGCATCTTTATTGCAGAGTAAAATTCCGCGGAATTGCATATCCAAGTATATTCTAGAAAAATTAACATTTCAAGAAAAAAAAAACAAAAAAAAAGAAAAGCTCAGTTCATCATATTACAAGTACAAAAACAGTATACGACTTTATTATTTAAAATTTAGCCGCAGGAACTGCCTGCTTCACCGTCGATACATGAAATAATTGCAATAAAAAGTTGTATCTCAAAACCATCGATAAAAGCGGCCGGGTTATAAATAATTATTTATTGCTTGGATAATTTTTATGAGAAGTCGTAAGTGGAGTGTTTATAAACAGGCTTTTATGAAAATATAATACAAAAGAAAGTATTTGTACAAATATTTATTGACGAAATTTAAATAAGTTCGAAATTGTTATAATTTTTATAAGCTATCTTAAAAGTTTATTTAACTTGGAATCGAATTATTAGCTAAGCCGGCATCCACAGCCGTAAAATTTCACGACCAACAATTGATTGTTCAATTTACTAAATATTTTTTCAATAAATATCGTTTCCGAATTTAAAGACATTAGGCGAGTTTTAGAACTCTTTCAATAATAAGTATAATTAAAATTTTATTTTTAGATTTAATTGCGGCGTCAGCATGTTGCCGACGCCTAAAAAAATTGCACCCAGATAGGGTGCAGTAACCCAGATAGGGTAGCGCTTTAGACTTGTTAGTTCGTTTTTATTTGCTTTTTCTTGTGTAGACTTACTATCGTTTCATACTACTTAAGCTACCTTATCGTTTCATGCTAATTAAATTATTAACTACTACTAGCTAAGTCTAAAGTTAATACTACTATCTAAGCTTAAAGGCTAATAATACTGGGCGGTGGTGATGCCTTGCCGAAGAGCTGCTCTCTCTTCGGCACAAAGACAAGACACCCGAAGGTGTCTCATTCGACGTCGAACTATGATCATTGCCGGGTTTATATGCCCTTTCTTCGCATTTATCATTTGCGAGTTGCCTTTCGCCATCTAGAGTTTTATTCGTTAGTCAGTAATAATTTCAAACTGGCGACTATTGCGCTACGTCAAACTAAAATTCAAAAAGTATTTAAATAAGCGCCAAAGTTTGAATTTTTTAGATTTATTTTTTTAGTTTAAGTATATAAAATAGATTATTTAAATTAAAATAAATATGAAAATAAGTGTCATTAGTTAATTGGAAAAAATGTGATTAAAAAATTCAAACATTTTTGAAATTTAAAAATTTGAATTTATTTAGTTATTTTATTTCCAAAAATTATATTAGTATATCATAGCGTATTTTATATTTATATATGTATATTACTTTAAGTTTATACAATATTACTAAACAATATGGCAAGTAATAATTTGGTGGCAATATATCAAACTATAAAAATTTACTTCGTCTCAGATTGATAGCTTAAGTATGTAAAATTAAAAATAAATAATTTTTTCGACATTTTTTGACGAAATCGACAAGTTATAAATTTAACAAAATGAGTATTAAGAATACATTTTAAATATTATAAAATTAATGCAATACAAATTTTTAAATCTTATCCAACCATAGATGAACTAGATCTTATTCAAGTCTATTGAAATTAATAAATACCAATTATAAAATACAAACACTACACAAAAACTGCTTCGAATGTATGTTCAAATTTTAAACATGTTGCAGCAAATTGTGCTACTTCCTATGTAAATGAAAAAAAAACCTCTAGAAAATACGAAGCGATAAAAAATACCCGTGTAAAAATATTAGTGTAGTATAGGTCTGGGGTAGATCTGGCTCAAAAAGTTTGTTATGAGTCTGATGATGTAAGTCTCACAGAAATCTGGCTACGGCCACTATCCCAGACTTATGTTTTTTCTCCAGGCATTTCTCTAATATTGAAAATTGCTTT
>UCOM01001854.1:0-34070 GCA_900474385.1 Ormyrus pomaceus
GTTAAAAGAGCATATAACTTTTGAAAAATCGAGCGTTAGGCCGAACGGACGCGGCTTCCTTCATATTTTAACATTAGAAAACATATCCCAAAGTTACAGGAAAATCCATTACCCAAATGTCGTATACTCTCCTTGTAAGTAAATCATTATTAACTCCTACAATAATAATTTTTTAAGTTTCAAATCTGCAGATTAATTATTTATAATATAAAAAGATTTTGCGCTTTAAAGAATTTGTAAGAATTAATGTATAAAATCTTCTATAATCAATGTATAAAGTCTTTTATATTTGACAAGTAAAATTTTTTAAATATGAAAGAAATGATAAATGCAATTTAAATAAGTGAACAATTATTATACAAAAACATTTGAATTTTGTTTATCTCAAAATAACACTCTCTTTTGAATCTAAATGCTTTGTACTTGCCTTCAAATTTTTCCATAATGTTTTCCAACTTACATTTCACCGGCATACTCCTCGCAAAATCAACTATTATAATTATATTGTAATAATTTTGTAAATTATTTCATAAAAAGTATATGCTTGTCCTGTCACTTTAAATTTTTGAACCCTTTAAAGAACTGCGCAGTAGGTATAAGTACTTCGTAGGATACTAACGGAATTTGCTTAAGACCCATGTAAAACTGCTTGGAAACCACACTATATAGTTTGCTTGGGTTAACTACAATTTTATTTGCAGCTTGTGTAAGCAGGTACATATTTTTGTTGCTGTAACTGAATTACTTTTTATAGAAGATTTCACTATCTTTTATAAAAATTCACAAATAAGCAAAACCCAGCTGGAAGATGTATGATATGTTGCTCTATAATCGTAAGAGGCATATAGGTTGGTTTATAATTATAAACATTTTAATTATGCACAATTTATGATAACAATAATTTATTTAAGTGTACGATTTTTATGTGTCCAAAGTTATATGTCTTCTAAGAAAGAAAAAAAATCGGAAAGAAAGTCGTTACTATTGTAGAAAATACGACGTTAGATTATGTGTTGGTCCATGCTTTGAAATATACCACACTCGAGAAAACTTGAATTTTCTCCTAATATCAAAACAAAATAAGATGAATTTGATTAATTTTAAAAAAATGTTTATAATAAAAATAGAAAATTGAGATTAAAGTTTGGACTTTAGTCTACATATTTTAAATTAGCGATCTCAAAAAATTGCATCCACTCCAAAAGCTAATGAATCATTATTCGAATATTTTTAAAATTAATTTACTATAAATTTAAGCAGATATGAAGTTTAAAATTTAAAAAAAATCACTCGTAAGTAAAACAGTAATCTTTATTTAAAATATATTTATGAAATTATGGTTCATTTATATATTAATGAACCATAATTTATATTTTGTTTTAATAAAATAAGAGGATGGAATAAAAGAACGCCACCCGGAACTTTATTATGCTAAAATGCATGGCGTATGTATTTTTTCGCCTGGCGGGGCCAAGCACGACTGAGTAGAATTCACAAGTCCATGTCATTGTTCTAGCAAGAGCAACACAAGGTTTTGACAGGGTTATAGAATAAATCATTATCAATAGTATTTATAGTTAGTATTTCAAAATAATTTACACATATGATATTAAATATTTGCATTTGAGTTTTAACTTTTTAAAATGTTTAAATAGGCTGGTGCTATTAACAGTACTATTATTATAAGAAGCAATACATTTAATTTTATGAGTTTAAATGATACAGTTTTATATGGTAAAATAAAAAATAAATGGCGTGAAAATTTTCAGGTAAACGCTAGTCATACACATAGACGGAAATGTAAATTAAGGCTACTTAGTGTTAGTGAAATACTGTAACAAGATAATAAGCCTGTTGCGCTTAATGTTGAAATCTTTTGCGGTATGGAAACTTTTTCACACTTTCAGTTGTGTAGGTAATAGAGTAGCGTAAAAAAAATCTCGCGTAAGTGATAATAGATCTAAAACGTAGCAAAACTTAATATTTTTAACAAAAGAGGATGCGCAAAGACAAATATTTTGAGAAACATTACTATAATACTTTCTCGTAAAGCAATCACAGATTCAACTGAAAATATAGGAAAATTTACACGAATTACATTAAATTTTCATAAGTTTTAAATAAATTTGCCTAAAAAGTGTAGTAAAATATTTACTGAACTCTGTAATTTTTCTCCGTATAGTGAAGCATCTTACGATTTATTGCGTTTACAACTATAAGAAAAATACTTTTTTATAGTTTTTTTATATTTTAGTAAATTTTTTAATTTCATTTAATATTATATCTTTTATATTATGTTTCAATTAGAATTTGTTTTACTGTTATAATCAAAATAATTACTATATTACTATTACTAGATGTTTTGTAATATACATGTAATCTGAATAAAACAATTTTTAGTCTATGCATTAGAAATAATAAGCTTAACATTCTATTTTTCTTACGTCGAAGAACAAATCGCAATGGTATAAAAAAATCTAAAGACCAACCTCTCCGAAATTAGCTATGCTTTAACAGCGGTTTAAATGTTCAAGTTTCATAAATTTTACACAAAGTTATGAATGCTTGACTGATAATAAAAAGTTCGTGGTTTGAGATTCGTCGAAGGGTTTCCCAAATATACTACATTTCTTCTACTTACATAGAAATATTATTATGTAAGTATCTATTGAAAAACAGATTTCTGTTTAAAAAAATGTTTACAAACTCTTGAATAGTATTGTCTACATAAAATAATCAGAGTATTAAATTTGAAAAAATAGAATTGGGAAATACAGAATATCAAAGAATTAATTTTCTTAAGAGTAAAATTTCTAGTAAATGATTTCACTTGCAAAAGTAGTAACTTAGTGGTTGTTTAACTAATTACGCAGATGATTATACTAGCTACTCTAGACATGTGAACAATTAAAAATCCTTTGTAAATAAAATATTAAACGTAATTATTTGTGCACAATTCTATTGTGTAAAATAATTGGATGCATAACTCGTACTATGCCCTCTGAACTCCATTATATCATTCTGCGTTCTTTTAAAACCTTACATTATAATTTTTTACTTAAATTTTAATTAAAACGTTTCGAATTATATACATTATGAGACAGTGAAACTCTAATCTTTAATTTAATTATTTATACAGTTTTGCTTGTTTTATACTTTTTGATGTAGATAATAATAAGTCTAGTTTTCAGTTGTTACCTACATTTCCTTTATAATGACCAGGTGCTCTTAGGGAATTAAAATAAAGATTTATTACAATTCCAATTGATATTATATTGAATACTATTTTTGTATATAACTTAACATCGCAGAGGAAATTTGAAAAATTATATTTACGTAATAATTTGGTAATATTAAATTAATATTATTATATTTAACAATGTGAAAGAATTAAAAAATAAAATCATGTCAAATTTATTAATTATAATTAATCTCTCAAAGTAGTGTTTATATGTAGAGTTAATATTTATTAAATTCCATAAAAGTTATCCTGCTTAAATTTTTTGGAAATGATAGCTTAAAATCAGTAAGTATTATCTTTCGAGTGTTTTCGCCGTTTTCAGTGCATGGTTGCTAATAATAATAATAATAATTAAATAGGTAATCAAAAAATCAAATATTTAATTTAAGATAACTTTTTTAAAAAAATAAAAGAATAAATGATTTAGAGATATTTTCCGCTGAGATCTGCGTCTCGGATATTCTTTTTTTCAATGCAGAATCGCGATACACGTAACACAATTATGCACGGCTAATAATGTAATATACCGCATAACAATCTTTCTAGAACAAGTAGTACGAAAAGATCTAATTAAGATTGAAAACATTGTTCAACAAAAGTCATTGTGCAATACTTCAGAATTGAAGCAAACAAATTGGTCTAATTTCATAGAAAATATATAAAAATATGATTCGAAAATGCGATTAGGTTCCTTGACCTGATTTCTCTTGATAACTACTTTGCAGACGCGGCAAATTAAACACGTACGCTTTTATCCTAAAGCGTCATTGCTGAAATTTAAAAAAATGTATTAATAAATCGTGACTTATTGTTGCTCTCGCGAATGATTTAAGCTTGGAAAGGAAAATATAAAAACGGAACTTAATTTATTCGAAACCTGATATATTTTTTGTTTGTTGTGATATCAAAGCTCGAAACGTGTTTGGTAACGTTTTTTATTACGTCAGACACGTCAATTGCAGAAGACAAATGAGCGTTCATCATTTTTACAATAAGCAAGTAAGGTTGAATTGAAGTAAGAAAATCTGAAATTTTTTAATAAATAATGCCAATAAAACTCAAATATATTCTTTTTGTATCTACGTAGAAGAAAATTGTTTAATTAAAAAGAATAAATTTTCCTCTAATTTTTCATAATTTTTTGTAAATAGTTATTATGTAATATTAAAAAATAGACTTTATATATTGTCTTGAGTAAAGAATTGTAAATTATTAAAACTCATTAATTTTTTAATCAATTAAAAATTTTATTGATAACATTTTTACTCTTGACATTTTTTCAATGCTGAGATTCAGCAGTGATATAAGATTGTAATTTATAGATTTTTTCCAAGGTGTGCCTATATAATTACAGTTACAATCTTCTCGTATTTCATGAGTATTTGCGTAAATATATAAATTTACAGAGATAACATCTAATTGAAGGCAGAAAATATACATTTAATTACACCTGTACACAAAAAACAAAAACTAGTCTGGGCCATACGTAGGCTGGATTAACGTATCCGTATGTCTTTTGATCAACTAAATCGCTACACGAATGTGACCTAATCCAGGCGGCAAAACTATCCCAAATAAACTCTTTTTAAGTAAATTCTGCTTAAAAAGAACTCATTTGGGATAGTTTTGCCGCCTGGGAAGTTTTATTCCATGGAGTTAGGACTTTGAGGTTTCTTGATCTTTACGGAATATTAAGATATGATTATGTATTTTCAAGGTTAAAAAATAAAAAAAATTTTTAATGATTTTTAAAGATTTGGTTTAATTGTTGTACAGTACCAATAGTGATAGTTAAATAACGTTTTGAATTAAAGCATTAAAATTTTTAAGTTTTTGAATAGGTTAAAAAGCTTTTAACTTAATATTGAATATTGAATGCAGTCTTATTGGAATTAGAAAATAATTGAATTGACGAAATTCCAAATGAAATATAAAAATCGCGCTAATTACTACTATACAATGTCATGGGCCGAATTATTTATTAAAAAGTGATTTTTCACCTTAAAAATAAACATACTTTAAAATTGTTAAAGATAAAGATACCAGCAAACTGAGGTCAAGTTCGTGTTGATTAGATCGAAATACTTACTGAAATGATAGTTATTACGACCAGGACAACTTTTCGTTTTCAAAATCATTTTAGGATTTTAAAATTTCATGCTATATAGGACTTTCCATTGTTAATCTACAAGAAAACACAGTCATTAATTGTAATTTGTTCCTACCCTCCTGTCTGTCCTACCGTTGACGCTCAGCAGCACCGACTGCTTTAATCAGGATGCAGACTGCGACAGTGCACATTCCTTCTACGATTTTCACGCGCAGAACTTGCAGGGCAAGAAAATTTCCTTGACAAATACCGGAGCCACTTATAGTAATCTGATCTGATGATCTTGTGAACTCTTTCACTCCGGCACCAGCCAAGACGTTCAGAAGTTCTTTGGTGAAAACAATATTTGTTTACACGTGAGATGAGGACTCAGTTGCCGAATCAGGAAAAGTTCATTGAAAAGAATGGTAAAATTGTCGACTTATATCCTTTCATTGATCTGAATAATACACGGAAAGATACGATAAAAAAATATTTTCGAAAAGTTTATTTTTTTATAATCAAAAATACTGACAAATATAAGAAATATAGAAAAATCATTCAAACTGTATAGATGTTTAAAAATGTATTTACAAACATTGTTCTCAGGATACAATATTTTTATTTCAAAAATTTTCCTGTCTGCTTGAGGATAGAAACTATACTACTTTGTGAATTATGAATATGAGTTGGTAGTCAAGATTAATTGACTATTTACAACCCGAAGCTTTAATTTATGGTTTATTGAAGGTCGAGATAATGCTACTTTCCTATAATCTCGAATTCAAAATTTGTAGATGCAAAAGAAGGATAATGTAGCATTAATATTTCTAATACTTTATTTCCCTAAGAAGTATTTCATATTGTATTCTAATAATCCGAAACGTTTATCTCATTTAATACAATAATTAATTTTCCGGAAAAAGCTTTATTTTCATTTGAACTTGAAAAATTCAAATTTTCAAAACGCTATTATACTTTTTGTTTCTTTCATTGTTACCAACCATAAATGTAAATCAAATTAATAGCCAGTTTTTTCACGAGAAAAATTAAAATACTAATATACTTCACCATTGCATAAACATTTTTGTCTGCAGTTTAAATAGCGTGTCTGATGAGATTGTAGAATATCTGCGCGTAGCTATATGAATAAAAGCAACATTTTCCTTCAGGAGAATTTCTTGCAAACAATGAAATCAATTTGAACGAAGTTCATTAAAAACATTGGAGTCAGTAATAGAAATTCTCTAGCCTGAAAAATCTTGCGGCAGAGGTATTTACGCAGCTATAGTCGCGTGACTATCGCCTTAATAACAGTCTTGGTTTTCCTTCGATAACCAATCGACCAATGAATCATCAACAATTAGGGTGAAATTAAGCACGCCCATCAGAGATTAAAAGTCTGATTTGCACGCGAACCTCGCGGCAACCTCCCATGTCCTTTTATTCCATCAGCAAAACAGAAACACGTCTAACCAGTCTGAATGTCGAATGTATAAAAATGACAGCCGACTTGCCGCGAAGAGGAACAAGAAGAGGAGGCCCGGAGAACGAGTTTGCGCTATGAATTTCAAGCAAAGCCGTCTCGTCAGCTCGTCACCCCCATCGGGAGATGGAGAGAGAAAGAGAGAAAGAGGGAAGAGGCGAGAGTCGCGTGATTATTCCGCCTCGGCTCGCTGGATTTCTACTCTATCTCGGCTGTGATCTTGACGAGCGCCGGCCGACGTTTTGCGTACGTGAGCAAGTGCCTGTGTGCGCCGGCCGGTGTGTATAGATAAATTGAGCGAGCGCCGGGGACGCTCTCAGTTTTCTGGACGCAAGCAACGAGACCCAGTCAGTTAGCGAGCGACAGCGACGAGCGAAAGACAAGATGCTACGTAAGTATCCGCTCTTTCTTTCATTCTTTCTACTTTGTTGTTTACGAACTTTTCAGTCGGTTCCAGTTATACCTTTTTAAAGCGAGTTATTTTCGAAGAATTTAATAAAAAAATTTTTTATGCTAATTTTACTATTTAAAATTTAAAAAGCGGGACTTTAAATGCTGGTGTTATATTTTTATTTATTTACTTTAAATATATAACAGTAAAAAAAGTGACAGTTAAAAATGAATATGAAAAGGGAATTTTTCGAAAATGTTTTTATGAATGCCAAGGGTATGCACGATAAAGCTATTTATTATTAATTGCAATTGTCATAGGTTTCTCTGGACTTTTGGTGGTGTTCCTGGCGGTGGCTGTCTTCGCCGAAGACAAGTTTGACCAAGCAAAAGATTGGAGCAAGGCTGAATCGATCTACCAATTTAGCGCCAACGACATCAATGACAAGGATACTACCTTAGACAAATACAAAGGCCATCCGACGATTATTGTAAACGTTGCCAGTCAGTGCAAATTGACCGACGTGAATTACAAGCAGCTCCAGGCACTCTACGAGAAATACGGACCCAAGGGACTAAGAATCGCGGCTTTCCCGTCGAACGAGTTCGCAGGCCAGGAGCCGGGAACGAACAAGGAAATCTTGGAATTCGTGACCAAGAACTTCAACGTCTCTTTCGACATGTACGCAAAGACCGAAGTCAACGGCGAGAACGCCCATCCTCTGTACAAGTGGCTGAAGACTCAGGACGCTGGAGCCGGAAGTAAGACTGGAGAGATCCAGTGGAACTTCACCAAGTTCTTGATCGACAAAAATGGCAAGGTCATCGCCAGAGTCGAGCCGAAAATGGAGCCGATCACCATGGAAGATATAATTGTCAAGAACTTGTAAATTTAATGTATTGTTTTAATTGTAATTACGTATTATTTAATTTATAACGGTAATTTTAAATTCGATAACACTGTGAATCTTACATGCCTTAAGACTGTTTCACTAAAATGTTTATACTTCGATATTGGGACAACTCTAAGAATGACATCATTTGTAACAATAAAATATCTCATAAACTTTATAAACTAATGTTTTTACAAAAAACTTTAGAAATAAAATATTTCTTAAAATAAAAGAATATTTATAATTTATTTTTTCCCCTAAATGTTATTTTATTTAAGAATAAAAAACGTTGTTTCGATTAATAATAAATTTATTGCTTATTATTATTATTAATATATTAAAAGGTGATACATAATATTATACTGTACAAAAATTATTACTGAAATTATCGTTCCAGATATACTTAACTGTAATTATATAAATTATATAAGCATGCACATATCCATGACATTTGGGTAATAATCATATTTTTTTAATCTATATCTAAATACACTGAACGTAAATAATATTAAGTACACGCAGTGAATGCCTAAACATTCGCAATAAACAAAACTTAGATATAATTTTTATATGACTTACGAGCTTCTTACTTATTTATCGACTCCAATATTTTAAATGGAATGTTACATTTATTGCATTCAATATTATCAATTTTAATTGATTTACTTTTTATAAGTAACTTTTAATATAATAATATCATATTATAATAAAACTCTTTATACTTTAGGTATGTATATAATCTTCTCTCTCTATATATATAAAATTCTATGTACAGTAACTTTCTTACAATGTTTATAATTACTCTCCTTCGATAAGCCCCAACGTACAAATAAAAGCTGCCTTGTTGTTCCCTTGTAATCATTAAATTTTCTTGTTGAGTATTGAACGACTTTCGTTTATCGAATTTTAATATTTGCGGCAGAGCAAATTGATGGTAAATAAAATTTTGAAAAATAATAAAAAAATAAAAAGTAACATAATTGGCTTACAAACTAGATTTTACTCGACTTCGTTGGAAGAAAAAAATGAAGAACCTATATCATATAACGTGGACGGATCATGATGCGGGCCTTTAGCTATTTATCAGTTAAACTAACATAAATAAATAGTTAACCTATATAAGTTATACAATCTTAGACCATCTCCTTCGCATGGCTATTGTTACCGTTGCCGTTCATATTGGCCATCTCATGCTCGGACAATGTTTTACCTCGACCGTTAGGAACTGTTTCTTCACAGGTCTGCAAATAAATTATGACTCATTAGATTTCGCGATTCGATTCGTTTAGCAGTAAATTGTGACGTGGAAAAAAAGAAAATTATTTCGATTAACGAATGATTTTAAATGGGAAACATGATGGTGAATTACCCATAGTCTCTTGTTGTAATTCTACCTTGTAGGAGGGATTGTCGTAGGCTGACGTGGTTTTGCGAGGCGATATGTCAGCCTTGCTGCTCGTTCTCCTTTTCATTAGCATCATCAAGAGAACCAGAGTCGACAATATGGCCAATGATGCTACTATGGCAACTATAACCAGCGGTCCGTAGTAGTCACCATCGTGAAGTGGAATTGACGCAAGTTTTCCTGAAAAATATTTGTGCTTCCAATTAGGTTGCTATTGATAAATTTTTTTATTACTAATTTATATATGGTATTTAATTATGAGAAGCAGGTGCTGATTTTCTTTTACTACGTTATGCGCTGCACGTTATTATTTGTACGTTATTATTTGAATCGAAACCTTTTACTCAAATACTAGAAAAATAATTTATCGAGAGTTAATAAAGCACGCAACTTACACTTAGATATATAAATTTTAATTTCACAACATTAGTTTTTCAATTTAAAATTTTATCGCAATACAAAAAATAACTATACTTTTCAGTAACTCGAGGAGAGACTTTGATATAGGGTGAAAATTACTATACTTTATATTAAAATTTACTACAAGTTTGATCATTTTTATTATATTTTTAGCAAACTTTACTAAAAGTCTGACAAAAATTATTAAACGTAATAGTAGATTTTAATATAAAGTATAGTAATTTTTACCCGAATTAAAAGTCTGTCCTCGAGTTACTGAAGAGTATAGTAATTTTTCCTAAACGTTTCTCTCGGTGTACCATTTAGTTCAAATAAGTAAAAAAAGAGTATCTATAAGAATGTTTTATAAGATTTTTGAAGCAATTAAGACTAACAAATTTGAAAAACTTTAAAGTTGAAATTTTACATTTCCTTATAATGTATCATTTAAAAGGTTAATTTGTCTAAAAAAATAAACTATAAATAGATGTTTTACCTTGCTGTTGAGAAGCACCAGGTGGCAGAAGAGGCCCAGGTTTGGTTACGAAATCCTGAACATTACTCTTCTTTATCTTTCCATTGGTCAGGTAAACCTCAATCCACAGCCTGTACCGAGTACCAGGTTTGAGATCTCCAATAATAGTTTTCGCTGGCGAGTCTTTCTTGGCGATTTTGAAAGTGCTCGTGTCTTCCTTGCCGCTGTCGCTTTGATACACGGCTCGATAAATGTTAACGTACTTGTCTTGTGGCAAAGGTACGCCGCTCCAAGAGACTTCAACATCTGTCGACTTGATCGTCTTTATTTCTACTTTTACATCGAATGAGTAAGGATCTGTTTCAGCAGTCGTTGTGAAATTTACCTAGAAAATTTAAAAAGTTGTATTTTCAAGTGTCAAAGAAGTATCAAATGCTTTTTAAGATCCCGTTCATTTAAAAATAGATATTTATAACAATACGTATAAAAATACTAATCAGTTATGTACTAATACTTACTGTTCGACTGTCCATAAAAACATTGGTTTGTCCTATTATATCCTTAGTACTAAGGTGTACTTCGTAAGTTGTCACAGGTCGTAAATGATCAAGTACGTAGTGATTAACGCTTCTGTGCAATAGAGGCGTCAACGAGTACGATTTTTCATCTTCAGCCTTGTACATCAGATAAATACCGTCAATAAATTGCAATTCGTAATTGGTGAACTTCCTCCATTCGAATTCCGCGAACGTGGAATTAACCTGGATAACTTTAAGTTCTGAGTCGATAGTTATTTCTGAGGGCATTGTGCTCGCCTGCTGTTTATCTAGAGTGCGAACTTGATAGATTTTACTGCTGTGGGTGTTGGACAAATCACGTAGTTTCACTACTATCATCAATCTGTACACTGTGGATGGCTTCAACCCACTTAGGTCGAACTCTAGATCTTCTGTATCGATAAGGTCTCCAGGAGGAGCGAAAGTTTGCGATTTCCAAGTTGATGGATCTGAGTTTCTGTGGAAGGTAATGTGTTAAGTGTCAAAAAACATACCTTTCAGGAATTTTGCCTTTTTCCAGTTTTTTTTTTTTTTTTTTTTTTTTTCAATCTATATCAAACATTTTTAAAGCAGTTTTAATTCATGTAAGTTTTTTCCGAGAAAATATGAAAAAAAAAATAATTAATTTTATGTTGGACATACTTAGTAGCTTAGGATTATCGTTTAATTGTAAGAGAAATTCTAGAACGTAAGTAGAACAAACATAGGTTTTTCGCAATAATTGGAGAAACTTACGATTTGTCGCTGGTATAACGAACTTCAACTCGACCATGAAGCCCGACCAGAACTGATGGCACGGTGAACATCAAGCGAACAGTATCTCCACTAATAGCTCGTAATTCTTCAACCGATATTTCGTAGGCCTGCTGACTTGGAAGATTTGAACCTCCTTGTCCGAGAATTCCTGGGAATTGGTTAATGCCAGGGATGATGTGTTCAAATCCTATAAATTAAAGTTACTTTAGTTACACTTATTTTTTCTTAGACAGCTGAGTAGTGACAAAACTGCTACAGATAAGAAATGCAAATTACTTGCAAATCTTTTACAAATAGTGTTTGCTACTAACTACTTCAAAATATTTAATTTATTTAAACAATTACACAAACATATTATGTTTTTGTACTCATTTTAAGAAATAAACAATGATGTCAACTTAGTTTATCCCAACGTATTTCTACAAAGTACTGTATTTATGCAACGATTTTTATTATAGTATTACTTAAAGCGTCCTAAAAGAAGTTTATTTATAATTCACTTTAATAAAGTAATAATAACATTCAATTAGCTTCAATAAATGCTGGTTATAAATAATGTTCTACGGTAAATACTACTTTTTCATTTTATATAGTTGGTTAATTAGCGGTTGATTTACTTTTATTGGACTTATTTCTAAAATATACGTAGATGCAATAATTCTGAAGTAACCTAAACTACTTTTACCTACAGGCTACTAAGAATAATTAACGCAAAACGCAGATTTACTAAATAATTACTGAAGCAAATCGAAAACAAAATTGACAAAGATTTCTTATCAACATCTACTAAAATACGTTCTCGCAAAGGCCTTTCAGAACGCCGATACTTCTACAAGCAGTAGAGATTTAATCCTACAAGAATGTAAAGTAGATCCTACGAATTTCCAACTGGACGAACCTGACTGACCGGGACCGGCGGATGGCGCTTGAGCGACGAAACCGTGGGGGCCCAAGTGGGTCGGAACTCCGGCCTGGGGGATCTGCGACGGGTCGATATCGAGACCATGACTCGGCGCATTAACTTGCGGCTGTTGACCGACGGGGTATTGTTGCTGGTAGGGATTATTGTTGGAGTCGTGCTGCGCCAGGTGGGCCAGTAGCTCGTGGAGCTGCTGGGTCGAGGTTGGGATCTCGGCTGTATGAACGTGGTACGTTGTCTGTCCGTTCTCGTCCTTCTGGGCAAAGATCTGTGGCTTGCCGTGGATAGCGCCGCCCTTTTTCGGCGGGACGCTTCCAGGTCCAAAATAGTTGGGCGCCAATTGGGAAGGTGGCGATGGAGCTTGCTCGGGTTTATCACCGCTTGCGATCTCCTGGTGAATATCGTACAGACCAGTGTGACCAGTGGGTGGTGTGCGATCCAAGTGGATCAGACCCGGATGTTGAGAATTTATCAGATGGTACAAGTCCTCGGGTATGGTTTGTGGATTCGTATGCACCGGAGGAGCATCGAGCGGTCTTTTTGGTGGCAGAATCGAGGAAGGCTTGCCCTTGTCGCCGGGATAAATATCGGACGGTGGTAATTTCTTCTTGGAGGGGGGTGGAACGATGTTGTTCGGATCCGCAGAGTGATCGGGACGGGCGCCTACCGTGCCACCGTAAGGTGGACCAGCTGCTGGATTTTCAAGTAAGGTATCGAAATGAGTAGGCGGTATGTTTTCGCCGTTGCTAGGTGCAAAGTCAAAACCAGAGCCCGCGGCGTAGTCGTGGACATTTAGAGGTATGAATTGCGGTTGCTCTACGTGATCAGTAGATACTCCCTTGTTCAGACCAGGCAATTTGTTAGGATTCTGGGGAACCGCGACGATTGGATTGACTGGCTTAGATGGGGGAGATGGCTGAGGACGTTTTTCCGGTGGATAAACCTTCTCGGGGAATCGATCAGGTGCCAACGGCCCAGGGAATTGATCCGTACTATCCTTGTGAGATTTAAATACATCCACAGGTTTCTTTGCGTCAGATTTCGACTTGCTTTTCTCTTTAACGGGCGGAGGTGTCTTTTCGACATGACCACTTGGCGGTAAATGGAAAAGCTCTTCCACGCTCGGATGCGTGGGTTTAAAGTCGGGATTGTAAGGACCTATGTAAGGCATCGTTGGGTGGCCGGGATCCATTGGGTAATGCACGACATCGGAATTGGGAGGGGCGGCGGGTTGAGGTGGATGAGTTGTGCCGGTTGAAGTAGGCCAAGGGTACGCTGGTGATTCTTGATGGGGCTTGCTGATTTCCGGCTTGTCTTTTGGTCGCTTCTCAACGGTATCTACCGCTATTGGGCCAGGGTATACATAGTTGATATTGGTCTTATTCTTCCCTGCAACGAGAGATTTAGGTCTTTTTGGGTCGTGAAATCAAGAATACGAGTTTTTTCCCACGAGCCAGTCCAACGTCCATGCATGCTGAACTATATACATTGTTGCTTTGATCAATTTTTAACCAATTTTGCACGTGAGTCATCATTAAAGTAATATTTGTATATTTGTCTTAATTATAAAAAAACAAGTGATTTATTTTATGCGATTTTAAATTGTATTTTTAAAATCATGCTTTCAGCTTGAATATTTAAAAATTGAGAAATAAACTTTTAATCTTGAAAATCACTCATCTCACTGTAGAGATATTTATTTACTGCTCCTTTGAAAGGTTAAACTATTATTTTAAAATGTTAGCTAATCGGTTTAAAAAAAATCAAAAACAACATCCGCTTATTTACCAACTTTCATATTATCAGAAAAATATTTATATACAGATTTAAATGATAAAGAAAAGTACGTTTTATGCTTAATCATGCAAAAACAAAATCTGAAAAGCTGTTGCTTTTTTGCAGAACGAAGCTTTACAGATTAGAACATTGACGAAGCATGCATCGTCTCCCTATTTACAAAACGATTTAAATTTTTTTACTTTCAGCTTCCTTTATTTACTCCAACATTGTAATAGTCAGCCTAAAGTCCATGTCAGGGGTGAATTGAATACTTTCAAATTTCCCAGAAACTTTAAGGGTCCAGTCAGGTCCGCACTCCAGATAGTTAGGTAAAGCAGCATTCCGAATTACATATCCCAAACCAGTCTAGTTGGTATTCTGCTTAGGGATAATGAGCTAAATTGGCCAATATTACCATTTAGCAAAAACGAAATTACGCAAGGGCATACCGTGAACTCCAATTATGTTAGTAACAATATTAACCAGAAGCATTTTTTTCACTCGCTTTTTCATCGCAAGGTTTTAAGTTTGTATATTTACAATCACAATAGAATTTCATATAGCATTCTCAACTCTTATTTACAATATCAGCTCTTTCACATTCGCCAGGTTTCATTCTTAACCCAGGATTAGACTTTGTAATTTGTCTGCCTCCATCACCACGATGTTAATGTTTTTCATTATCGAATATACATCATCGCATCGGTTCATCAATCAACTTAAGAATACAACGTACTTTCTACTTCTACAGTATCAGTTTCGTTCTTAGGCATAGATAACGCAAAATAATTATAAATAATAAAATGAACCATTGGTACCTGGAATAGTAGTTCCACTTGGAGAGCAAGCCCAGTACAAGCAACATTCGTCGCCGGGTAAGTGAGTTAAAACCGCTTCGTGCGCTTTACAACTGAGACTAGCGGGTGGTTCTCGAGAAACCTCAGGACAAACTCTGGGGGTACATTTGACGTTTCCAAATTCACATTGACAGTCTTTTTCGCAGCCAGTGACGTTCGTCGGTATTTGCGAGTAATTATCGTGGGTTGCCCCTTCGTACGTGCACGAACCGTTGCTTCTGCAACGTACTTCCTGTAAACAACAATAAGACATTTATTTTAAAAAATATATTCAATTGTTTTTTATTTCATACCAGGGCCTTTAAAAGATTAGTAACTTATTTCTTCAATTTGGAATATGTAATTCAAATTTAACTTTTTGTTGACGTGATTTGATGAAATTTTGCCAAATTAATCTATTAAATCGTACCTGAGGACAGCAGTTTGGTGCTTTCGGTACGTGATTCGGCGGTACCGTTTCCCAGTCCAAACAGTGCGGGTCCAGAACATCGAGACCAAAGTCAGTCGGACATTCGATGGTCACGCATTCAGTCTGTGCGGTGGCGTTGCAGACGCAAATCGCTATGCACTCGTCGTACCACTCGGCACCGATCTTGTACGTCTTACCGCGATGATTGCAGGTACCCTTTTCGCTCTTCTCGGTGACGCTGGTTTTGCTCACCTCGGCTGGCAGCGTCACGCTGATGCCAATTCCGGCCCGTGAACCGTCGATCACGCGCACGTAGTACTCGTGAGCTGGCTGCAGGTTGGCGATGATTCCGTCTGTAAAAGAAATGGTTTCTTTAATTAAACATTTGAGTTCGATGATTTTCTCGAGGAATAGTATATTTTTAGTTCTCAATCGAATAATAATAAATTTATTTTTTTTTTACATTTTTTTAAAAATCAATCAAATGTTTCATTAATAGTCAAGTTATTAGTCATTGTTAAAGATGAAAGCACATTAAATATCCGATGGATTTATAGTTTTTCAATGTTAGTGAATATAAAAAAATAGTTTCACGAAAAATGGTGTGTCATCTCGATTCATGGGTATTCAAATTAGGTATCAATTACACCATTAAAGATCTGCATCGTTAAACACAAACTTGATTGACTCTTGATATTACCTTTGGTAGGTTTCACTTGTCTCCATAAGTGATTGTTCTCCGAAATCTCTATCGTAACGTCATCGAGGGATTTCGATGATAACTTTAATTTAATGGCTGTTGAATTGAGGACCTTGACGTCCGTCAAATTAACAGACAGATCTGCTTGGTTTTCAGGCCTTATTTCGAAGTCGCCCAAAGTAACATCGCACAATGTAATCGTACAGCAGGCATCGCTGCAATTACATTAAAACGTGTTATTTAAAAAGAGTTTATTGTGGAAATGATAATGACAAGAGTAAAGAAATAAAGCGCACTTTGGGTCTTTTAGGACAACGCAGCGATCGTGCTGGTTTACTCCGGAAACGGTGTCGTTTGGAGGACATCTTGGCTGGCATTTTAAGTGTCCTCCTGCTTCGCAGATGCACGTCTTCGAGCAACCATCTTCAACTTTTTGCCCTCTGGCCACCGTTGTGTTTCCGAAGACACAGGTTTCTTCTGCTTCGGGAGCTAAAATTTAAATTATTGGTAATGATAATTATTTGGACGCTGCTCAAAACTAAATTATTTTAAACTACGAATAATAACATGTACAATGTACAGACAATAATTGCATTTGAATTACAAATAGCTCTTACTGAATATTATAGTTTCATTTTACAAATATATTATTCTAAAAAAATTCTGCATCTAACAAGTTATTCTATTATTCTACACGAACCTGAATCAGAGCAAACTAAGATGGCACAACACGGATTCTCCGGCGAACTCCTAGCAGTGCAGAAAGGGTCGTCGTTTTTCTTGCCAGCCCTAACTAGCGGTGTCTGACAAATAGGTTCACAGTTTGCAATTTGTCCATCCTCTCGACATACACACTGCTCTTCGCATCCTCGCTTAATTTTTGCCCCAAGTGCGTACGTGCTGTTACCGTCGATGCACACTGAGGTGCTCGTTGGCAGTGGATTTACCATGGTCGCGTTGGCTGTTGTGTTGTGCATTGCAATGTATTCTCCACCTGTCGGATACGTAACCAATGAACTCGAGCTAAATCTTAACCAGCTATATAATTTAGTTATTTTTTAGAAAGTATCGAATTAAAATCTCATTTTGCTTTCTAAAAATTGTAGGCTCTAAAACGCGATAATTAGATGGAGTGCACTTAGAAATGCTTCTGTTCTGTTTTACAAAATAATAATTATTATAACATACTTATACCGGCAATTCCGCACTTATCCGTTTTATTAATTTTTATTATTCTATTAATTTAAGTGGTATATACGTTATATCTTGCAGCTTATAAAACAAACGTATTCATTCATTAGAATATAAATTTTTAATTTAATAAAATGTAAATTTCTTACAACCAATGATAGATAGCATCCAAAAAAATTAATTTTAAAAGTTTTTTTGTTTATGGGTATTTCATGGTGCAATAGTTTTGTGTTATTTAGGATTCTTCGAGAACCAATTTTGTGATTTTAGAAAAATACACAATTTTCACCAACAATAGAAATACGAAAATATAAATTACATCGTCGTCAGAAAACAATCTGGACTTACGAAAGTGTTCCCGTAAGCGGCGTCAAAACAATAGTTTTTTAATAAAAGACTGATGAGGTGAGAAAACGATCTTACGAAACAATGCAGAAAAGAAGTTTGTTTTTTGAATTAACCGTCCAAGTATCCTAAACAGTACAAAACTATTAAAAATTGATTATTTTTTACAGTATTTTTAACAAGTTCTCTGCTTAAAAGAAGTTGACTTTTACAATCAATTAAATTTACCACTATTTCATAATTAGTAAAAGAGTATTAATTTTTTTTTTACGTTTTACTACGAAGAAGTATATAAAATTTAATTTTCATAGAAAATTTAACTAGGACTAGGATAGTCTTTACGTAAAAATTTTTATGTAACAAATTAGCATATTTCTATTGAATGTACGTATGTGTGTATTATTGTCAAATGTTTAAAAAAAAAACTCTTAAACTTGCAAAAACGCTCGAACTTGTGCAAATTTTCATTATCGTATATTACGAAACTAAAAAGTTATAAAGAATAAGAAATTTAGGCGAGTTACCGAAATTTAACGTTGTTTTCTTAATATAGCTCGTGCGGGTAACAGTATGTGCGCATTATCTCCGCGGAGAGCGCCAATGCATTCCGTCACGTTCCCCATTTTTTTATCGTCCCAAAAAAGTGAAACGCAACTGCCGTCGCTACCCGAATAATTGCACGCGCGCGGAGCAACCTGTTGATCCCTCCGAAAAAAATCAAAAGTCTCGCGTACCTTCGACCTCCTTATCCTCGTCGTCCATGCTGACGTCACTGAGATCGGTAACGTTCGAGTGCAGCGTGTTCGTGGGCTCGGCCGCCGAGACATTCAGTGCTCTCGCTCTGCTCTGAGGCAGCTCGGCAGTGGCGGTCGTCGGCTGCTCCTCTTGCTTCCTCGGAGCCGCCGTCGTTGCGGTTGCATCGCTGCTGGCTTTGCTCGGTTCCTCGGTGGTGGTCGACGTCGTCGTTACTTCGCTCGCGGGTTTTTTTTCCGTCGTTGCCTCTGAAACGACGCTCCTCGTGGTCGTCGTTGTTCCCGTCGTTGTGGAGTCGGAGACGGTCGTAGTTTCGATTTCGTCGGAGCTGGACTTTCCATCCTTGGCGGAGATTTTTTGATACTTGGTCTCGGTCTTGGGCTTGAATTCGGTTATCGTTTTCTTCGCCGATTTCACGTCGGATGGCTCTGCTTTGGTCTCGACGGTGGTTGTCTTCTCGGTAGGTTTAGTCGTGGCGCCATCGCCACTCAACGGCTTCACGCTCGGTATGTCCTCGGTGCTCTCGCCTGCAACTGAAAGAACGACAACCAGTTGTAAAGGAGGACAATTGAACACTGCTTTAAACATATGCATATTTTATAAACTTCTTCGTGTGCTTTAAAATGAATTGATTTGGGAACTATGTTTTGCATAAATAAAAAATTAGTTGATGGGAATAAATAATATAATACACTCATGCGAATCGGAGATTTGATCCTTACAACCTAATTTTTTTTATTCATTACTTTTTTATCTTTCATTTCACAGTTTTACTTAGTTGCAGTTATAAGAAATATATGGTCCAATTTTTAACTTTTATGTGTAGTAAGCAAAATGATGAATTTATATTCAATCGTATTCTAGTTAAGTTTATAGGTGAATCTTTTATAAATGCTATTTATTACTCAATTTCAGATTGAATATTTTTAATAAAACGTGCAGCAGCAGATTCTGTAACGTTGGGAGTAATGGTTAAATGCTGCAAGTTTATGAGAGACCATGAGACTTGAACCCTCATTGCGGTGTGCTTATTCACTACATAATACCGCAGACCAAGATTTCGAAGTATAGCAGAGTGAATTATAATAATTTATCTGCCTTATATTCTATTACATTCTTACACAGTCCAGTAAAAGAAGCAAGAAAAAGGATCAGTAAACCGTGCTGGAATTTGCGGCACGTTTTCCCCTTTAAACGGTTCTAAAGGTATTTTTAATTTTAGCTCGAACAAAATTTAAAAATATCTCAAGTCGCACAATGTTAGGTGGTTGCAAAAGTGCAAATTTAAACAATTAATAAAATTACGCAGCTTAGTTTTCCAAGCAGTAAATCTTAGAATCGCCGATATTTTTGTACCGCGAAGGCAAACAGGTTTGCTAAATTGTGTAATTCATCCTATACCTACCCGACTCGTTTTGAACTTGTTTGAAAAACTTATATACATTTTTTAGCTTTTACTGCTGAATACATGCAATATCCTGAAATACCATAATAACTCCGCACACGAACGTACGAAGGAATGCCAGAGAAATGGCCGGAAACGGCCAAGTCTTTGGTGAAAAAAAAAAACTTGTTTCTCTCCTTACAGCGACTTGTACGCTTTTCATCGTTATCTTACGTCTGTGATACTCGATTTGTCGCCGACGGATGTACACGAATCGTCGCTTTTCAGGATTCGCGCGTGACAAGAAAGTCTAGTAGCATAAAGTACTGTTCCTTATCGAAGGCTTCACCTTGGTATTTAAATATTCATGATGGGGTTTAATCGAGAAAGGCTTGACCTTTAAAGATTGAAAAAGTAAGCTTCTGGAACAAGAACAAGTTTTTCCTGCATGTTTACTGCTACAATTTTCGGTTATTAAACAAGTAAGTGCAGTCTGCTCTTAAGAAAAGGAGGTTAAACAAAGTACCCTTTCGAAAAATAAATAATTTCTTAAAGTCTTCATAGGCTCGGAGTCGGGATTAAATGAGCGTGTCTAGAAAAGCTCTGTAATAATAGGACAAGTTGAGGGTAATTTATTTAAACTGAAATTGCGGAGCGATTTCCCGGTGCAGAAGATCGTCGACCCGGATAGATCGCGACATAAAGCGCGTTAAGGCAAATGACAGGTGTTGCGCGCCTCGGCATTATATGCACTCGGGCGCGATGTGTTCGTAAACTAATGCCTCGGAACTCAGAGGCGCATAAACAGCCGCGTGTGAAATTCAAGAAGATATAAGCGAACTGTGCCACATCCTTGACACACTTTGGACTTTTAGAGCTCTGCACTCTGCGTACGTTATACGAACATTTGAAATCGAGATCTTATATCGGACGAGCATCACTTCCGCGATTTTAAATTCGCCGCCTTTTTTCCCCCATTGTTTCTTGTTCAAGTGATACGAGTTTATGATTCGCTTTCGAGGTCAGGTGCGTGGCCGTAATTAATTAGAACTTGGTTGAAAATTCTATATAAAAATGTGAGATAATATCGAGGGCGATTAATATCTAGCTTTCTTGCCATTGTCTTGTTTGAGAATTTTTGAGAAAGCAGTGGTTCGGAATCGTTTCTGTAATGAATTAAGTTCTGCGAAGGTCATAACTATTTATTACAAGTTTTTATAGCCTCGTTACAGATGAAAGTATGTATATAACATGCACTTACGTTTAAGATAACTTCAAATGTGATCAAGTATGTGAATCGATTACAATGAAAGAAACTTTGCACAAGGAGTTTAAATTTTTTTTATCCGAGAAAATAGATTTAAATAATATCTTTAATTGCATGTATTAAAAAAAACTAATAAAAAACGGTGAAACTGTTTATTTTATGCACAGCTTTTTAAGAATTTTAAAGAGTAATTAAAGGATAAAGAGTTATTTAACTATATTATAAGGTAGATTTCAGAAAAGTTTTAGTTTTTGCCATAATCGATTGATACGATAAAAAATTGTTACTTTATTTCAAGCATAATCTAAAACCTGTCCATAAACTCAATCGAGCTTGCTGCAGAATATATTCTTGCGGAATATATAAATGAAAAAAAAAGTTCCGAGTAAAAGTAAGCTCCCTTTCTTCTGCCTAGAAGCAGACTCGCTGACGCGTAAAATTCCAGCACAGAGCACCGCGGAAGCGCAGCCCAGGCATATCGGGGAAAAGATGAATACGCGCAAGAAAGAAGCGCTGCCCGTCATCAGCCGTCATCGGCGCGGTTTTCCCATGGGCCGCCGGGCCGCGTTTTTATTTCACGGGCCGCAGGAGAACAGATGCAGTCGCGGGATAAATTCTCCGCGGTCAGCGGCGCGGTGCAGCGATCGCGCCCCGATATGATGATGAGGTGCGGTATAGTATAGAAAGCGAGCCACCCCGGCGAATTTCGCCGCGGCATCCCGAGAGGAGCCGGATTTATGAAGGGGGCAGCTTGCGCAAGGTTCGTGTTCCGATGATATAATTATTAGAAAGTACCGGTTGTTTTTCTGAGCTTCCGCGTTCAAGCGCTGCGGGCTGGGAATGCGCTTTTGCAGAGGACGAGGCGGCCGTGTGTTGACACCTAGGACTCGACTCGTCTTTTCCGACGGTTATGCAGATTCTAGTCGGATGAACATTTGTTTTGGAAGGATGATAATGGCGGATTTGGAAATAATTTGAATACAATATGTTTAACGCGTGTGAAATTTATGGTGATGTTAATGATCATTTTAAACGAACTCTTTTCTTAATAGAGTTAATTGAAATACTTTCACTTTGTTACAGAATATAAGGAAATTACTATTTCCGAATTTCTTTTGCTTTAGAATGACCAGTTTTTAGAGCGAAAATTTAATTCCAATGAGCCAGAAAATTTGGCTCGTAAAGCGTGATGAAATATAACTCTATTATGCACAACTCTTTCGATGTAATGAAGCGACGGTCATAAAATAAATGAAAACAATAACAACAATTTTTACATTACGTAATTTACAGTCCCATAAAACCGAAAATATTTTTTTAACGATGAAATTTACGAGTTCAATATTCTATATTCAGAAATTTAATTGATTAATCCTTTACGAACGCAGGCGCTTTTATAAAAATTAAAGAGTTTATTTATCCAGCGAGTAAAAATAAAAGTCCACGTCGAAGAAAAGGTCATGCTAGATAATTAGCACTCACGAGGCAAGTCCGCAGGCATCGGTGCACCACCAGGAACGGCGAGTCCTCAGCTCAATTCGCCGGTCGCAAAATAGCGGAATCCGCCTCGGCAGACCGCAATAAAAAAAAGTTATTTACTCAGCTCGCTCATTTCCTCCTCGCGGAGCGATCGAGCGCGTCCAAGAGCAGAAGAGCAGCGAGTAGGCCTCCGGATGCAGGGGGGGTCGCCTTCCCGCTCGCGCAAGTATCCACACGCGCGTAACGCGAGTTTATTTCGTACAGGCGCCGCTGACGCGCCTTTTTCTCTTTATTGCGCGATCCGGCCGCGGAGGCGACGCGCGAGGAAAGCGCGTAATTTATGCTTTATGGCTTATTTTCGAAATACACAGACGCTACCGAACTATGAAGCAAATGCCTGCATGTAGACTTTTATTCTCGTTTTCCACTTTTCGCGTATCTCTCGCGCCGCAGCCGCGCGTTTCGCGTCTCTTTTAATGGAGGAGCGAGCTTTCTAACGCGTATTGCGTAAACGCCGCTTGTGCGAGTTTCATTATAGATTCTTATGCAATTGAAAAGCCCGCTTAGACGTTCGACGTTTGCCTACATTTTCGAGCTGATGTTGGCAGTTTAGCGCCTTGCTTTTATTGGAGGCTTTCGTTCGATTGGCATTGCTGGAGAAATTTCATAAGCAATTTTCTTATACATATTTGGGTAAATGTGCACCAGTTTATTAGAACTTTTATTCTCTGGCTTGATGGTAAAATATCAAAAATGCGGTTTCGCATATATACATTTTTCATCATCATTCGAAAAGTGTGCAGTCTTTCGATATTAAAATATTAATTTTATAATATGATGTAGATACTTTGTAGGAAAAATTATTATGATTTTAATGGAATTAGTATAAAATTTGAAATAGATTTTTACTTATGCGAGCACTGAAATTTTTACAGTAATTCGTATGAGGTAATTCTCAACTTGTATGAAGAAATGTAATACTTGTAAATCTCCGTTTATCGTAAAAATGTGGTAGATCTTAAACTTGCCTAAAATATTAAACGATCATGATTCAATAATAACGGAGTACGAATTCGAAAGTGAATGTATCCTGGCAGAAACTATTAAATAAGCTATACATTCACATTTCTCACTAATGACACCTTTATCACGCTTAAACTTGAATAAGACACTGAAATCTAGAAAAACTCATATCCACCTCCGTATCTCCCTCTAAAAAGGCTCCCCCGCCGGTCTGGCGAAAAATGCCCGAAAGCGCTCTCGGCAGCCTTCACCGCCCGAGCGGCGCAATTATTGTCAGGCTAGACGGAAAGAAGCACACACGCGCGCCCGCGGCCCGGGGAGCTGTTTAGCATGAATGGCCGAGGCGTAACGGTGATCCGCAGCACCGCCGCCGCGGCTCCAGAACGGGATCCGGCCTCGCACACCGCGTGGGCGCCAAAGCGCGCATGACGATCATAACGCCGCCGCCGGCATTGTCGTGGCACAAAGAGCAGGGCGAGGCGCGGTTCTTCGGGATGCGAGGAGGCGGAGGTTGGATCGTGAGAGAGGCGTCGCTTGTTTATTTACGGGCTTCTTGGGATCGGCGCCTTCAGAAAGAGAGAGAGGGAGGATGCTTTACTTTCGCTTATTAAAACATGTCTTTTATCCCAGCGTGGAAAAACCAGATGAAAATACTTTAAATCGCGAGTTTTGCAATGCGGTAAACAGCCGCGTACGCATTGTGCCTCGGTAAAGGCTCGAACGGTATAGTAGCGACCTCGTCTCCAATCGCGATCGACGCGTAAGGAACCTGGAATCGCCGGATCGGCCTTTGGAATTTGGTCGTGCGCGAGCCGTTTCTATAAAGAGAGAATCGATTTGAATTGTCGGTCTTATTTTTATCCCTTACTTTTAAAGCCCCGTGAAAGTATCTCCGATCAACGCAACGTCCGCGAGCAGATATACGTTTCCATGAGAGATTTTTTATATACGCCGTATAGGTCTGTCCGTTTCGAGGCACTATAAAGTAGCGCTGATTTTACAAAAGTCGACTGTGCAAACTCGCCTATAAAATCACCCGGAGAATTTATGCGAGAAAACGAGTGCTGTTGTGCATTCTACATCGGAGACAATAGTAAATAATCGCACAGGACGTTTCGAGCATTGCTACCGGGGATTTTCATCTTACGGCTTTACTTCTTCAATAGTTAACCTGCTTAAGTCCGCTATAAATTACGGATATAAAACGTGGGATTTACGGTTTATAAAGTCAATTCCAAGGATTCGTTTTTCCGATGCCGGTTGACACTGCACTTTTCAAATTCTACGACGTTTAATACAAATCGCTTGATCATTGGTTAAAGCAGTTTTATTGGGAGATTAACCCAGTAAGAAACTAGTTCTTCGTCACAGTGAGTTCAAAGGATATTGTTTAAGGACGGAAAGGTTTTTCGATTTCCTGAATCTTGAAAAAGGTTTATAACGGTTTCATTAATTATATTTTCAAGTAGATCATAACGGAAATTGAAATTCAGATAATTTGTTAATTTAGTACGTGATTTTCCTATAAAATCAAAATTTAGAAAGTTTGTAATAAGCAAGTATAAAGCAGATGAGACCTAATTGCTAAGGATTTATACACAAATCTTCGGAAACTGCTAAAATTATTGTCAATTTAATAAAAATGTTGTAATAGATAAAATTAATCTACTAATATAATGATATAATACGTTGATAAACTTATCGAAATAAACGAATCACTGCGTAATCATTACGCGTATCCACCAGGACTGCCGAGCTGCACCTTTTCATCTCCCGTTCCACTAAAAACCGACCGCTACATTGACCCCGGACTCCTTCTATTTATCCGGCGATGAACCGTTGACAAAACTTGTCCTCCGCTTTAATATGTCAAGGCCGAGCAAAGGCTCAGCGGGCGCTTCGCGAAAGCTGCGTTCGCACGCGGCTTTCGAGCGGCGCATTCCTCGCTCCTTCGGGCTTGCGGTACTCGCGGAGGGAGGGGGAGCAGGACAGCAAGCAGCAGCAGCAGCAGCAGCAGCGGCCGCGCGAGCATAATTAGAGCTCATTTCGATAAAACGGTATTCGGTATCCCGAGAGCGGCGCGCGGCTCACATGCAGGTCGGCGCCTTTTGCCGTTTATGCAAAGCGGCGGGAGAGGCGAGATGCGCCGATCGGCAGACAATATATGCGACTTTTCCTCCGAGACTGAAAACTGCATCACCGGCGAATGGGAGCTGGTGTTAATTAGACGCCGCGATTACCTTTTTTTTTTATTGCGTAAGAGGTGTTTTTCCCCTGACGGCAGGAAGTGATTTAAGGTCTAGGAATATATTAAGCAGGCGCGGGGAAGCTCGTTAGAGAGGCCGATAAGAGAGAGTGTGCGAAAAAATAAGTGCTGGATGGACAAGTCTTATTCATTAGCGCCATGGACTATAAATCGAATTAAATTTTCCTCTGTGTTTTTTAACGCGATAATTTTCTATAATTATTACAATGTTATTTATTAATTAGTAAAGACGCCTTATTAAGGTTCTGTGCGTAACCTGTTTAGATTACGAGCTTCAAGTATAAATTTTCCTAGGAAAATTCTTCTAAACATAGTTTTCGTCGTAAAGATTTAAAGTGAGTCTTAGCCACGGATTACGACAATTTCACAGGTGAATTTATCGCCGTTCACCGGCAATAAATACGAGCAAAGTAGCTTAAAAGTATAAACGTCGCGAAATTAATTTCGCGGCGTTAGCCTGTTTTTGCGAGCCCAGGCGCCCGAGCAAGGAAATCACTCGTAAAATCGGGAATTTTCACTCGGCGCGCGCATCGGTAATCCCGCATAAATCAAGCAATCGTCGCCTCGGGCGAGATTAAAGCCGATCGCCGTCGCGCGAAAACTCGGCGCGCGGCCGAGAGCGGCGCGCTAACCGCAAACGAGGTTCCCCCGCGGGGGAGAGAAAAAGTGAAACGCCGCGGGAGAAAAAAAATGTCGATTTCTTGGCGAAGCTATAATAGGGACGAGCGACCGGCAGAACCGGGAGCCGATTTTTCACTCTGCCGAGCCCGATAATGCTTAATTCGCCGACTCGCGCTCTCGGATATATATATATATATATACATCTATAGCTCGTTTCACCGCTCGAGCCTCGCTTTTTTTCTCCGCCTTCCGGAACGTCGGGTTTTCACTAGAGAGTCGCGGAGGTATAGGCTGGCGCGCGTTTTCTATTTCGCAATTCGCCAATGTCAAATTTCGCGCCGGTCCCGGCTGGAAAGTAAACGTTTCGCGGACTTTTGTTTATGGCGGCGAGGGAGGGACGGACACGGCCTCGAAACCTGCAATTTAACGTGACTTGAATTTCGCGAGGCCGATCGTTACTTAACTGTATAATAATGGCAGGTAGTTGAAATCCTCCTGGCGGACGGGGGGATATATTTTATTGTGGTGAAACCGATAGACCTTATGGCTGATTGATAAATACGACTGCCGCGCTGATGCAGCTGCATGCAGGGATTGAGAAATCGGCGAGGAGATCGGTTTATTAATTTCAGTTGGCGTAAAGAACTGCTGATGCTCCGAAGAAAGTAAGTATCAGAAGTATATGATAAAGTTTTGCTTTATATTGGATTCGTACTGCAATACGGTACGAGCGAAATCCCGCAAACTGAAATGTTACTGTGCACTCATGCTGGAGAACGTCAGAAAATATAAGACAATCAGTGCAGGTCATGCGAGGATTATAGAGAGCAAAAGCAACGGGACTTACGAGGCTCTCAATCGGTTTGTGTTTCGTAGGAATCCAAGACTTTCAATAGTAGTGTTGAAGCTTATAATCTTCTACGTAACAATGAAATGAACATTTTTGTCTGGATTGTATTTACTTTAATTAATTTTTTGAGATAAAATTTATACTCCAATTTCTGATCATCGTGTAATAGAGGGCAATATTCTGGACAAAAAATTCTGATAACATTTCTTATACCACGGATTAGTTCATGTATTATATGTACATCCATTAAGAAGATAGATTTATCATCAGTTTTTTTACACTCTATGTATATCTTCCAAACTAATTGTCAGATTACAAAATGCCATCAGAATTTTTTATTCAGGATGTTGCCCCCTATTTCATCACGCAAATGTATTGCACAAGTTTCAATAAAAAGTTTTCTAAGGATTAAATAGACCTTTAAAAATACGTTTGTTAAGAACAAATAACAGTCCGGCGAATAAAATCTAAAATTTCTATCTTCCAAGACTGCAGCTCAGAAACGTTACGGGTGTTATTAAACTTGGCAAGAATGTCCAATTACATAAGCCCCGCACGCAGAGATGTCTATCGGCTTATTTATTAGCGAGCGTAAAAAGCGTATCAAAGAACCTAGCAGCGCAAAGAGAAAATAATCAACGCATTGTCGTGCCCCGGGAACAATGCTCACTCGCGTTTTCCATTCCTAATCGTCTATCCTCCATCTCGTACGCAAGACGTATCAGCGCGACAACCGGCGCGCTACGCGCCGAGAAAATAAAAGCCGCCGGCTGTCCAGATAAATTCCCGCGCAAATTCTGCGATTATCTTCGCGCGCATTGTGTCCGAAAAAGCGGAGGATCTTCACTCGGCTTCCTCGGCGCCGGAAGTCGTGACGTCGGCCCTGAAACTCCGACGGACTTAAGTGGAGAGATGCGTATATGCACAGGTGCCGGGTATACCGGATTTTACGGTGGGAGTAGGTCAGATGTAGCGCGCTAATCTTGACTTTTTTTTAGTACTGGACTTTAGTACTGGCGGGAAATAAAATCGACGCTAAGAGGATGTTTGACGAGAAGAAAGTTTTCAGGCGGCGATTGAATGGAAATGCGGACTTTATCGTCCGGGAGGTTTCTCGCCGAGGAATTGATCGACTGATCTTCCGATTGACTTTAAATTTCGATTTCTGATATGTATCGACTCATTACTCGTGACAAGATGCGGACCGCGAGATCTTTTTCATTTGATTTTGATAAAGTCGCTTTCTTTCTTCTGTCTGTCGATGATAAGTTACTATTAATTTACCTCTTCTTTCGTGCAACGTCGACGTTATCTCTGGAATCAACGTTGATGGAGAAAGTTCGAAAAAATGCAGTGCATTCACTTTATCATTGAAAGTTTTCGAAAACTTCAGAGATTTTTTAATTCATAACAATCACACATATTGGATAAGAGTTGCAAGAAAAACTTGTTTTATTTCCTTTGCCTTGTTCCGGTAAACTAAACACCATTAATTTCGTAAATAAGCGGTCAGTTTCGAGGACGCACAAAAAGTCTGAGCAAACAAGATCTTCGCAACAGTAAACCTTATACAAAGTAAATACACTAATGTACGGTGTTGCTGAGTAAGGAACACCTCGTTAGCCAAAAAAACCCCAGGCTTCTTCAAAATATTAAAAATCATGCTTCGTAATTGCGCAAGAGCTGCCGCGTAACTTTCCACCAAAATTCTGTTGTTGTCCTCATCCTTGCGAAAACTCCACGGAAGGAAGCGGCGTAAGGGCGAAGTACGCGCGTGATTAAGACACCTGCAAGCGAGCAGGAGGATGACGTCAGGGTATTATTGAACCAAAGCACTGTAACTTCTTTAGGTAGCCGGAGTTTGTTTCGCCGGTATATATATGTACTATACATAGGCAAGCGAGAAGGAGCGAAGCTTTTTCTAAGGCCGAGCTCATTTGAATGAGACTGAGCACGAACAAAGAAAATAGGGTTCTTGTGTATGCAGGGTTTCAGTGTCTACGTAACATCGTTTAGCTGAAGATAACGGCTCAAAACCGTGTCGATTTCGCAATATTGATGCCATCAATTATAGTTAATTGCGAGGAACAGTAAGCGGTTTCTACTTCTTTTTTTTTCGAGGAATTGCTTTTTATTGTAGTTTTAGAGGGCAAGGAGTTATTGTAGCAGAAAATCCCGGGAGGAGGATGATTCATGAGTGTTCGATAAAAGAGTTAATTCAAGGATTTATTCAATTATTTAATGGCTTCGAGCACAGAGTAATATTTTAATACTAAAATTATTTTAATCTTCTTAAGTGTTGCTCATAAAGGTTTTAATAGCAATTAATCGCTACACTGCAATCAAAGAAAGCACCGCAGCTTAATATAGCAACTAAAATAGTCATAATGGGTTTTCGAACATTTTAAGTATGAATAATTTTTGTAGAACTTAATAAAGGATAATTGTCTACACAGTTTCTTTAAAAAATTATTCTTTGATTACTGAATAAAGCAAATTACTACAGACTATATTTATTTAATCGAATACTGTAATTTTCGTAAATTATTTTCGCTTACGTAACTTTCTCAAACAACAGTACGTCATAAACAAGTAAAACAGTATACTCACACCATAACATTGTAGAGCTTTACAATAATTCGAAAGCGCCCCATTTCGAGCTCCGCGGCGGCCGCAATCGCAATTCGAAAAACGTCGAATCCGTTAAAGAACATAATTTCCTCGAAATGCCGCGGACTCGCGCGCGAATGCTCAAAACAGCGAACGCGTTCGAACGCGCCGATTTCGCAAGAGAGCCTGCATTGAGTCATCGACGAGCATAATTCCCGGTCCGCGTAAGCAAAACGCCCGAGAAAAGGCCGCCGCCGCTTGCGCCAGCATCGAAATCTCCGGCTCCTCGGCTCCATCATCAGGAATCCCCGGTTTTCACGCCTCCATCCTGCGCCGGAATCTGCGGCCGCGGCGGAGCAAAGAGAGAAACAACATTGTGCAACGCCGAACGAACGGATGTACAGGATGTGACTTGGAACTCGGAGTGGCGAATGGTAATTTTAGGTTTGTTTAACTGCTTTTTTACTGGCCCGCCGCGTTTTTAACCTTCCTCGGAGCGATCAACAGTTAGTTTTATTGTGTAATAGTAAATAAAGTGAGCAGTTACGGTCCTGCAGCTCGATGTAAAAAAATTTGTACAAAACATTTATTTTTAATAAGTGGTTGGAACGAAGTGAAAATTTTTATAGTATATAGTAATGTGATCTCTCCGGCATTCGCCTTTTAATGCCTTGAATTCATTATGTGCTAATGAAGTGTGTATTCGACGAAGAGGAGTACTGCATAACTGTACAATATGCAAAGGAAGTTTTTCGAAAGGTTCTTTCATTGAAGCAAGCTAATAAACGATGAAAAGTAAATTAACTTTCTAAATTAGATACTGTCTATGTTTATTCCCTTTTAAAGAAGCAAATCATTTCGATAGATCGGTTTCTTATTTAATGACAGATACTTCTATGCAATAAACAGAGAGAGTATAAAGCTGCTTTGTGGCCAGCCGAATAATAAGATCTCTGCATTTTGTAGACGAATAATAATGGAATAATTGTAGAATAATCGTTTCTTATAATTCTCTTTCACAAATTTAAATTACAGTCGAAACTTTCAAACGTATACATAGCTGGAAAATTTCTCATCGACTCTTCAAACTGCGCAAAACGCTGCAGTGTACCATTTCTATTTATTTTTCTGTGAATACATTAAAATATTTTAAAAGTAAAAAATCGAGGTCAAGCGAGTATATTGGCTCGTCCGGCAGCAAAAGCGCATCAGCTGCGGAAAATCGAAAAAGAAACGCGCGGCGAGGCCAAAATCACTCTTTCGCCCTAAATGAAGCGATTCCTTTTAGCGAGCATCCCGAACGAAGAGATTTCCCAACGAAGCTGGTCTGGCAGGCTTCGTTCCTTTCGTTGGCGCGAGCGCCAAACTAGGATAATTCCGAGCAGAAACTCGCCGGGGGCATGCAGCGCGCACACTGCAGGCTCGAGAGTTGTTTGCCGGACTCTCGCGCTCGGCGCGGCCCCGCGGAGAGCGACTCGGAAAGGTTCTCTGCCCTCTCACGCGATCTCCCGTGCCGCCTCTCTCTCTCTCTCTCTCTCTCTTCGTGTGTATACACTCGGAGGCGCGCTCGCCGTAGCAACGTTCGCGTGTGCGCCGAGCGACAGGGCCGTAGTGCACCTGCAGGACGGAGGGGTCTTTCGGTGGAGAGGACGATTTCCGCTTGATTCTCTCGCTGATGGGGGTTGACGTCGGGGCAGTCGCCGGGTCGAGGACCCGGAGGGGTCGCTTTGGGGTCGACTTTTTCTATTTCGTTGAGAGGCGGGGCGGTGGTTTTTGACGCATCAAGCAAAAGATTATACGTCCTATTAATACTTGGAATGAATGGTTTCGTTTTCTTTTAGTAGCTAGTGCCAATTAATTTATCTAAAGACGATATTGTTGGCTTTGGAAAAAGTCGTTGTAGAAAAACTTGCAGAAAAGTATTGTGTGTTGTAGGATAACATTTTGTTCGTTTTCATCTTGTGGATAATTATTTGGATTAATTTGATGGAAGCAAAAAGAATGTTAAACGTTCTAAACGACGTCCATCAACTTAGTTTATTGACTTCGTCGCTGCACATCACGTCAAAGGAGAAAGTTCAAAATTATAGGATAAATCATCGTAGTTCAAACCCTGCATGCACATCAAAATAAAGCAAAAAAATAAAATAGTCTTATAAAACTACATCGCAAACATCTCTCTCATCGCTGATATTTTCATCAGGAAAACATATAAATGGCAAAATGATTGTAAACAAATTGCTTAATAATTTCATCAAAGATCATTTCTCACAAAATCAATTTAACCAACATAAAAGCAATGTACAGTTAAAAATTAATCCGCCCGTTGAAAAGAAAACATCGAGAACCGCTATAAATCAAAGTGAGCACTCCATCAGTCGATCACCGGCCTCGAGAGAAAAACTCCCGGAGATTACTTCAAGATAAGCCTAATCGCGGCTAATTAGACGGAATCATCTTAATTAAGCGAGCGACTTAGGGAAAGGTCCCAACGCTAAACGGGCAGTCGGGCGAAGCCAAAGCCGTCCATTGTGCTCGACGCCACACTCGACTAAGCATCGGGCCGCGATCGCCGAGAGATCGACAAGTTCCTCCGCGGTAAATCACCGCCCACGCGCTAAGCGACTTTCGCAACGCAAGCCGGCGAACTAATTGCGCGCGCGGCGTCAACGGGCACAGGCCGCTTTTCAGCTTCGCAAACTATATACATATATATATAGAGAAACTGAGCGGCCGCCGCGGGGAAAACCGCGTACGAGCCTTTTTTAGACGCGCGCAAAGAGGCCTTTGCCGCGACTCGAGGAAAGTTGTCATGAAAATGAGTTTCTATGTCATTTTTGCGCCTTTTCAGTGCTGCCTGGAAATTCTTTTCAGCCGAGTGAAAACGAGCTGTCTACACTTGCTTTTTAATATTTAAAGGCTGAGCGTAAAGATATTCGGAAAATACAATCTGTTGTTATTAAAATATGTACGTCAGTCGATATTCTGTCTATTTCATTTTTATAATAAAAAGAAAAATCCAACGCACTTCGCGAGATACTATTTTCTTTTTTTGCGGTTATACACGCAATTTTTCAGTATGATTTTACTTTACTTGATTTATACATAATGATCAGTCTTTAAAGGCTTCACAACATCCGGCCATCACTTTTTAGTTTGCAAATTCTGTATAATAATTCATTTTAACACTACATTCATTTTTTTGGCGTTATTTAAAATCCGTTATTTTTAGAAGCTTACTCGATCCAAGCAACGTTATCTCTTCTCAACATTTTAAAAAGAAAATTTAAACGAAACTGAAGACAAACGCACATTAGCGGGTAATTGTGACTATAATTTGCCGACGTTTTTAATCGATCGTTGAAGCAATTTTTTTCAAACACCTAATACAATGAGTCAACTAAATAATGTGCAATTAACGTCTATTTTAAGTAAAAGAATCATTAAGCGTTCTTTAAAAGTTCATTGAAGCAATAAATTCACGCGTCTAGCAGCTCGCAAGATATAGCAGTTCATTATATTTTACAAGAAACCGTCGCTTTTCATTCCGCGATATTCGAAAGCCTCTTTATTTTCTATTTCTTCTGGTAATCATACACGGACTTGCGGAAAAGAAAAGTCTTTTTAGTTTCGATTCGCAACCGCAATAATCGAGGCGTATCTTTTTATTAAAGTTCATTCGTAGATGCGCGAAATTAGAGTGGCATGTCGGCTATTAAATCTTGAAATCGTGATTTCGAATGCTTCACTGACCGCGCGGTTCTTCAACCACCGTATCCTCGCTTCTGTTGGACATATTTTTCAGCGTGTATCAAATTTTTTTTATCCTTTTATACACTGAGAGAATTTTTCGTTATAAATTACCGTAAAACTCACTACAATCGTGGGACGTCGCGATTTTGTAGGGAACTTAATGCGTCTTTTCA
>UCOM01001855.1:0-34055 GCA_900474385.1 Ormyrus pomaceus
TTTGACTGAAATATTAAGTGAATTTGTACATTGCATAATAATTAAAGAATTATATTTATAATATAACTTACAGCAACATTATATATTTGGTTTTCCATTTTCGTTTGGTTTAATGAACTTTTAATATTAGCTTGAGTGTGCTGAACTAAAAAAGTTAGTATAGAAAGAAGATGAATTACTTTTGGCTCCCATTTCATTTTTTTGAACGTGGTGTAACACAAAATCAGTCAACTTTATTGTAAACTTCAATGTTGTCCATTTGTTTCTTATTAACCTTTTTACGTACGCAGAAAAGAATTATTCCTTATTTTTAGAAAATTTAACACAAATTAGTCAACTTTGTTGTGAACTTTGTTTTGAATTTTGTTCATTTGCTTCTTAGTAACCACTTTACGTAAACATAAAAGAACAGAATAATTCCTTATTCTGAGTAAATTTGAAATCAATAAGTTATAAAAATTATGCTTTGTAACACATAGAAAAATTTTGTTATTGATCATCTATGTAAGTGCCTTGGTAAAAATAAAAGTATTAAAAATGGCCAGCAGGAAAGTATAAAGCCAATAGGGTATAAAATATCTAGCGATGAAACACTTTTTCGGATCATTTTCCGATCATTTTACTAGATTGAACGTAACCTAGAAATATTCAAATGAAGTTACATTTCCGTTCTCACTTATACAATACAATATACAAAAGATTTTAAATGCTCTAAAAAAGCGAAAAGCTAATAAAAATCGATTTTTGTTCAATCACATATTATAACTTTTCAACTGTTAATTGTGGAGTATTTTAACTATTGGCGTTTGAAAGGTGAAATAAAATCCTATCGATTAAAAAAAAAGACATTCAAAAATCTTTATTTGTTCAAAAGTTATAGCCAAACAAAAAATGACCATTAAAGTAGCATAAAAAAATCTACAAAAATTCATTGACGTAATTTTAGCTTCTTTTATTACAAATTTTTATTTAGCTATAACTTTTGAACAGATAAAGATTTTTGGACGCATTTTTTTAATCGATAGATTTGATCTCACCTTTCAAATGCCAATAGTTAAAATACTCCACAATTAACAGTTGAAAAGTTATATGTGATTAAACAAAAATCGATTTTTCTTAGCTTTTCGCTCAAAAAGCTCATAACTTTTGAAAAATCGAGACCAAACGGACGCGGCTTTCTTCATATTTTAACATTAGAAAACATCCCAGAGTTTGAACAAAATCCGTGACCCAAGCAAGTGATACTCTTCTGGTAAGTTAGCAAAAAAACGCGTTCAATTCTCTACCTGCAGGACGGCAATTCACTGTACACTTACGCAAAGCTCTCTACAAGTGATTCGAGCAATCAAATCTTCCCAGCTCGCAGTTCATCGAAACTATATCAATACCTCAACGCACTCGAAACACAGCACCATCACCCGCGACAGCCTCTTAATAAACCTTAAATCCTCGGCAATCCATCAAACCTCCCTCGGTCGCGAAAATCTCTTAGCATCAAATCAGCGGAGCCGAGAAAAAAGATCGCGGAGAGCGCGGAAACCGTCCGTCGGCGCCTCGGCGCACCGGGGGCCTCGGGGAAACTACTCATCCGTCAAGTAGTTGCGCCCGAGGTACAATAAGCCCCCTCGCTTGCGCGTGTCAACACAGACGTGACGCTTCGGCGACGATAAGCGCTTTCATCCCTTTTGCGCGGAATCCTCTACGGTCAATTTAGAGCGGAATTAAGGCCGAGCCGCTCTCGCCATTATATTTCCCCGGCGCCGCCGCGCGCAGAGAGCCCTGAATTATTTAGCGACGGCTGATGGAGCTTTTTTTTTCGGGGAGCCGCCGCTGGAGAGGAAGAGGGATCGTTAGTTTGATGGAATTACGGGAGGAGAGTGTACTTGGCTTTGATGAGATATCGAAAGACGTTAATAATGGATTTATTGGGGTTTTTTGCCGGTGGTTATCGATGGTTCGGGGGCCTCGCTGGCAGGAGATGTGTTTAATTTGGGTGAGTCGTGTGGAAACTCTATGATGCTTTTTTTGATCGGATAATCTGAAAGCACTTTTGGAATTGGGAAATGCCTTTTTACCGACTTTTACGATCGTTGTCTGATAAAATTTAAAGGAAAAAGTAAAACAGTTGAGTGAAATTTAGTTTCCTGCAATTTTTGCTTAAAAAGTTTGTAACACACAAAGTTTAAAAGTTTTGTTTCTCAGTCGTCAATTTTATGCGTTTCGAATGATAATGATACTACAGTCTTGAAAGGAACCTTTATATAAATGATGAAGTAATATTGATTTAAAAGTAAGCTGACTTTTCACGCCTTTCTTGAATAAAAAGTTGCTTGAAAAGATTAAAAAACAGAATTGCTTCATCAGCCGTTATTAAGTATATTAAGCTAGCGTAGCTACTTCATAAGCCCATGGTCAAACAGTATGCATATTTTGTTGTTAATTTGTTGCTCAAAAAGCCAACTGATTTTTATTTTGTTGCTTCAGAATGTCGATTCCCAGAAACGTAGCTTTGCTAACTTAAAACAAATCTAGCATAGCCACCTCTATAACTCCGGCCCTAATTAACATCTGTTTATAAAACCAACAGCAAATTTTGTTGTTAATTTATTACTAATTCTTTATGCTGTATCCGGTTTTGTTTCTCTGTATCTCCTATTATAGTGGGTTTTGGCAATTGATAGTTGCACCCCTGAAGAGCAACAAATTAGCAACAAATATATACCCGTTGTTAGTCTCGTATCGATATCTTTATAACTTCAGGAGGTACAAAGAGTGGCTTTGCTAAAGTGGTTTCTCCAGAATGGCTGCAGCAACAAAATCAATTATGGCAAAATAAATTAGGAAAAAATTAGCAACAAAATATGCATATGATTTGATCATGGGCTTATAAAGGGGCTAGGCACCTTGACTGTTTTGCCCGGAATACATAAATTTGAATATTTTCTTATAAAAATCATTTAGTAGAGCTTTTTTCCATAATTAAACATGTAAACGTGAAATATATTATTTTTCCTAGGTTTATATAAAAATGGTTTACAATTACGTTCGGAAAACCGAAGGGTCAAAATTTTCCACGGGTGCGAACGAGATAGGCTTATGTAGAATAACCCGTCGGTTGCCATAAACTAATATAAACAAATGTATATATAAATAAGATCAAAGTTGCTTATTTAACCAATTTTAATTGATTATACTTTTCGTTCTTGAGATGAATGTGCAATATTTTATACGTAAGCTTGAAAAAACCTGAATTACTTCAACTCATTGAAAAATCCACACCGGAAGTAAACGTCAGTCTACCTTGCTATCAGTCCAATAAAAACATGATTAATTTAGCTTGAACGTTCAATTTTTCATTGAAGACAGCTTTACAATGTTTGTAATGTGCTACGCGCTACTTTCAGCTTAATTAAATTAAATACTTATTTAAAACGCAAAGCTTTCAAGAAATTGAATACGTGAAAAGTGTAACATAATTGTGCAGTTACTTTTTGATTGAATCTCCATAGCGTCTTGCGTCGGAAGTCGCAATTTACCTTCCGCCTTATTGAGCCAATCTACTTATCACCCACAAAGTCCTCCCATCAAAGTGCCGATATTCAATAACCAATCTCTCAAAATTTAAAACCCATTGCTCCGCCGCAAAGAGATTCCGCGACCCGAACGAACCTGCAAATCGACTACAGATCCGAAAACAAAAGCGGCGGCTGGCCAACTTCAACGTAAAACACGTCCCTCCTGCCATCCGTCAGCTCGAAATTTCATTAAAAAGCCTGCACGTGACATTCTCCCGGCGTCTCCCGCCTCTCCCCCAGAAAGCTCTGAAAAAGCATCAGCGCCGGAAACAAATAACAAAGCTCCTCGCTCGGCTAGGGAATAAAAGAAACGCGGAACAAAAAGCTCTCTCTCTCTCTCTCTCTCTCGGATCCTTCAAGACGTATCAGGGCACACGTAATAAGCACACAAACGCGGGGAGCCTCCTTAGTGTACGTATCCCCGTCGGGGGAGCACTAAAAATAGACTCTTCATTCACGTAGATGGGAAGAAATTGTAACGAGAGGGAGAATCGACGGGCTCGCCTCTCTCTCTCTCTCTCTCTCACTCTTTCTCTCTCTCTCTCTCTCTCTCCCTCTCTGCTCAATCTTCCGGATTAAACTGCAAAGCGAGGCGGAGAATTCAATCTCTGGCTGCCAAAGCTGTCGAGAGTTGCGCGAGGAGTTGGCGGATGTGCGAAAAATTTAGGCATGAAATCGATCGGCGATTTGTGCTGCGGGGCTTAAGTTTTTGTAAACAAATTATTTTCCTGTGCTGGGATTTTTAATTAGCTGCATTTTTCCTGATGCATATATGAAAATTAAAAAAGATGTTTCTAAGAGTTTTGTAGAACATTTTTCAAGAACCTAATGAAGGGACATGAGAACTGTAATTTAAAAAGACAGGTAACAGTATTTTATTTTTGCTTATTACAATTCTTTCATTGGTAAATTTTAAAACCTAAATTCTACTTCATCAAATTAATGATCAAGCTCTGATTCTTCTTCCTGAAATATTTATTCCTCAGTACTCGAAAGTGTATTGTTGAAATTGTTATCGTTATTGTCTTACGACAACAATTTATTTGTATCTCTTAAATAAATAAAGACTTTCTCAACCGTATCACGAACAGCGAAGAAAAATATCTGCGAGCAAAGTGAAAATAAAGCACTGAAAAATATCGCAAAACTTTTAACATCGAAGATCGAAGTTAATACCGATTCGCTCGATTATTCTTTTTATAACCTGTATTTACAACGTCGAGGAATGAAAAATTTATGGTTTTAAACCGACGAGGAACTTTCGCGAAACGAAAAGGCATCATAATTCCTCCGGTCCAGGCCAAGTCGAGCGATCGACCTTTTAAAAAGTTTCAGGGTGTTTTAGCTCGGATTTCGCGCGAGTTTACTTCGATAAATTTCGAACCCACTAAACACAATAAACTGTGGCGGCTTGAAGGTGCCTGCCTCCTTTTTCCAGCCCGTTCGAAGCATACTTCGTTAAACGATTACGGAACAATTCGTAGCAAAGCTTTACTTATCGAAACGTCGAGCGTTTTAGGAGTGGAAAGAATTTGTTTCTCGTTAAGAATATCTCTGCCTGGAAGTCCGATTGAGAGAATCTGTTTGATTTTTTACTGGGTTCATTTTCACTGGAAAATCAATATGCTTGCAGAAATTGTACTGATATGAAATATAACGATTTTTCTAAGAATTGAATAAAAGAGCTTTTTCTGCTTTTGACACAAAGCGGATAGCTGTCCAAGTTAGGAAATAAAACAAAATGACGTATTTAACTCACCGGGCATTTCGAGTTTTTATTAAAATTCCTTTTTGGGGTAGTAATGTTTAATAAAACTTTTTTCGAGCGTTTCATTAATAATTAAATACAAATACTTTATAAATACAGTTTTATTAACATTTCTGCCAAGCGAAGTTTTAATAAAAACTCGAAATATCTGATATTAATATGTATCCTTTATAATTAATTTCGTAACACTGGACAACATACGATTTTCTTTTTTAGAAACTTATCTTTGTGACTTAATTTTTCCAATTGAAACAGATCCCGTCGGTAAAATTGACCTATCACATAGTTTTCGACGATTTCATTTTTGAATGAAACTAAGCCAACTTACACCAAATGTGCAAATAAGCTACATGGATGACTGAGGCCGAATAAACAGGACCCCGAGAGCACCCCGACGCAATTTTCTTATGTTAAAGTAATTTTTATTCAAAACTTTTGGGCTTAAAATGTTTTACAATGCATAAACTTTCATTATTGACTACTTTGCTTCTTTTATCAAGAAATATAAACGTAATATTTATTTTTTTTTTTTCTGAGCACCCCAGGCGACTCATTGTTTAGTAAAGCTTTGCACTTCTATACCATATACATCTGTCATTGTCTGACTAAATCGGCCCATTTCTACTTACTCGATCGAATACGTATTTTCGAAACGATCAGGACTCGAAAAAAAAAAAAATTGGGAATAACCAAAAATATCCACCCCCTCCGCCAAAAAAGCAGAGTCCCCGCAGAAAACCCGATGACCCTATCCAGCTCCCGCCATTACACTCATTGCTATTCCGCAGAGCTCGGCCCCCAAAAATTCAATCGGTCGAAAAAGAAAAAAAAAGCAGCACCTCGAGAGAAGAGCTCGTCGAATCGAATTGCTCTGTAAAGAGCTGCGTTCAAGTAAACGGCGTTACATCCCCCCTGGAAACCCCCTCCATTTTCGCGGCAATCCATTGGACCGCGGCAGTCGTCGCTTTCTCCGGACGTCTCCACGGGAAAAGTTCTAGTTCTTGGATCCAGACGGTGGTATCGGGGCCAAGAACGAACGGAAGAGGAGGAGAAAAATTGAGAGACAAAAGCGGGAGCGTTTTTCCGCGGAGCAAAGTGCCCCGGGAAGCAGGCAAGACGGCGCGGAGGACAGGAATGGAAATCGAAAATGCCGGCGGTGGAATTGAGCGAGAAATTTAGTGCTTTCTGGTGTAGGATGCATTTGTCGGTGGTTTGTTGCTGGGAGGTTTTGGATTTTTGCGAAAATTAGATTGGAAATAGAGTTCGATGAAAATTATTAAAATCGTGTGAATTATAATGAGCTTCCGTCTGCTTTTAAAAGATAAATTTTAGTTTTAAAGAGAATGTTTAAGTTTTAGTTATCATAACTTAAAAATGTATATCTCGTATATTTTGTTTAGATTTAATTTTTTAAGAGATAAAAATTAATTCAATTAAATAGCATGATGTCCTATTTATGTAAATTACGCGAGAAACTCTTTGCATTTTTAAAGAAATTATCTGTCAACAACCGTTCAATACAAGAACCTTTTCAAATTCATCATTAATTGCTAATAATTTCAAAACATTAAAACATCTCCAATCCTCTCCTCCTCCCAAACAGCCTACAAATCCTTTCCCCCCCCAATTTTTCCCAATTATTCAATACACCCATCGCAGCGCATTAATCACCGGCTGCTTTCAACCGGCCGCTTTGGTGTTATTTGGAGCCTGAAATCGCGTCGGCCCGAGCGGCTTCGTATTAGCAGCGCGCAACAAATTATCAGAGAGAGAGAGCGCAGCCGCACGAGGCCGCGAAATTTTCGGCCGCGAAAGGTTAAATTAGGAGCCGCTTTTGTTTACGAGAGAGCGAGGCTGCAAATCGTGTAAACGAGAGAGGAGGGTGGCTTGCGCTCGTTGGATGATTGTCAAAGGGGCGAGGCTCGCGGACGTTGAGACGCGCTGATTGTGTGACATTCGGACGTAAATCTGTAGATTTTGACGGAAAAAGCGGGAGGAAGGAGTGTTTTGAGGTGAATTTGTGAATTTTCAATCGATTAGAATGTTTTAAGTGGGGTCTGATGTGAATTTAATCGTTAGAAAAAACAAAAAATACTTTCTGACGAACTAATTAAAAATGTATAGGGTAACTGCAGGCAAGGGAAACCAATCCTGTCAACCAGAAGAATCAAATGCAAACGATGTGTTTGATCAATTAATTGAATTTAAAGCCACCGGTTTTGCTTTCCCTCATTTAAAAGACTCGCTTCCCCTGTCCCTATTTATTTTATTTTAAAAACTCCGTTTAAAACACCATTTTTTACATTTACCAGCAAAATCTAAAAGCCAGAAGTGAGCCAAGGAAAAATGTCAGCAAAAAAATTGGGTAAAAACAAGCCAACAACTCCCCGATATTCCCGCGAAAATTGCAAATGCTCTCGCTCCCCTTTCAAATTTATCTCTCCACAAAGGAGAGAGCATTTCATTCCACCTCGAAGACGGGCACGGAAAGCGGACAGAAAGCATAGCAGCTCGGCGCAAGGAGAAAGAAAGCGGAACAGCGATAAAACAAAAGCAGCGCGGAAACGGAGTAGAACACGAAAAGACTTTTTCGCCGAGCTTCCGGCGACTGGCTCCGGGAGGTGTGTAACTCCGCCGCGGGAACAATCCTGGCGGTCTTCTTCGTTCCTCGCTTCCGCCTCGCGACTCGATCGAAAAATCCGACTCGGCCCCTCAAATTGGGGGGAGTGGCTTTCGCTTGATTACTTAATCGCAAAATTGCTGACAATGCTTAACGATTTTTTGAGGTATCGAATAACGTTGTTTTGCATGAAATTAATAACTTTCATTGTAATAACCTAATAACACACATGCTTAAATATTGATTAATTGTTGTTTAGCTTCTGTTTGGACCGACTTAACTAAGGGTTGGTGGAAAAGGAAAAAATTAAATTAAATTCATTACGAATCCATTCGCGAATTCTGAAAAATTATCGTATTTTATGATTCTTTAAAGAATCTTAATTGATAACACAGCTTTATAATACCATGTAGAATATTATCATTAATTAATTAAATTTATTTTAAAAACTCTCTAATACAAAAAAAAAACAGGAATACAATTTTTCACTTTTAAACCCGTATTTTATCGAAAAGGTTATGAAGATCTTATTTTGCACAATGACGTTAATTAGGATTGTATACTTACAAGCCGGATATGATGTTTAAAGAAATTCTGATAATAAATAAACTTATTGAATTAGTTACAGACAACGATATTTAATACGGCAAAGTTCGAAGCTACTTTTAAAAAACAATCGCAATCAACAAAAAAATTATTTCGCACAAAAACGAAACGTCGCCGGACTACAGCGAAAAGAAGCGTTCAACCCCGCAAACAAAGAAACATCCTCCGCAAAACCGCAATGAACGTAAACGTCATTGTACACGAAACGAGGAGGCACAAAAATCGAAAAAGCACAAACCCTTTTATCGCACTCTCGCGGGAGGGCAAAGAACGTCGAAGACACAGCTCGCCTAAAATAATTTCACTCGCCACGGAGAGAGAACAATGAAGCCGCCGGCCGCCGCGTTGTTGGCCCCGAAAATATCCGTCGTCGTGCCGCTCCTGTATACAAATTGTTCGCGAGTCATTGTTCGCCCGGGGATTCGTCGACAAAAAGGTTCATTAGTCGAACTATAAGCACGTAATTGCTCGTCGGGCCGAACTGAACACACCGCGATATATCTCGCGTCTTGGTCTTTTCGCTCTCCGCCGGCGTTTAGCCGACTCTTTTTCTTCCCCTTTCGACGGTCGCTTCGCGATTGCGAGACGGTCTAGCTGGATTTATGCGCGATGCACCTCTCGAGGGACAATGGATTATCTTCGCGAGGGACACGATTGTTTTTCGAGAAGAGGTCTTGGATTTTCGACGAGTTCGCTGCGACTTTAAAGGGATTAATCGCAAAACGCGTTTTTATACGGATTTAAATTACGTCGAGGGCGACAGATCGCGTTTACGGCCGATCGAGGAGCGATTCAATAGAAAGCGCTTTTACAACGTCTTCTTCTTCAATGATTTCCCCTAAGGGTTGGCCTTTTGTACTCAACTTAGGCCAATCCTTTTACAGCGTTTTAAAATTGAACGAAACGAAGCGAGTCCGAGCGCTTTTTGTTTTTCATATTTTTAATTGGCCCGCTCGAGAGCTCGAAATTTGGCGATATGCGCGGGTAAAAAAGTTAAATTTTACAGCGCTGTAAAAAGGGAGCTGACGATTTTCTGTAAGAAAAAGTATGAAATTGACGTGTATAAGGCAGACCATAAAACGTGTAGCTCGGCCGTTTTTATGGCCTCTGCTGCGTCGCAATTAATTAAACAATTTCCCATTTCGGAAGTTGTCGGACTTCTTTTGAAGGAATATTGAAGTTTCGTAAAACTTTCAACTTTTGCATCGTAATTTTAATAAAATTATCAATATTTTACGTCAGCTTGTAATATTTATGGATTCGCCAAAAGTTGAAAGCAAAAGCGGTATAAAAATGTATTAATGAAAGATAATTGATACATTTTGCACTTTTATTATTAAAATTAATGAGAAGAGAAATTTTTACTTATTTAATTACTTAATACAAATTCTAAAGCCATCTTTTATGGAACTAAAATTGACTTTTCTCTTACAAATAGCATTACTCGATTAAAAGATATCGATTAAATTTAAAAAATGGTCTTAGAATTTGAATTAATCGCTTATTGCGTACCAGAAACTTAAAAACATGTTTATTTCAAACATTAAATCACTCACTTAATTTATGAGAATACACATTTTATTTGAAAGTCTAGTAAACATATGTACCAAAAACTTACTTCCTGCACTTTTCACCCCTCAAATCTCGCCAAACTCCTCGAAGCGCCACAAACACCCCCATCCCCTTAAATCCTCGCGCTCTCCCGAGCCCGAGAAAGCCGATTGATTCAGCGCGCTAACGAGGCCCCTTTGCTTTCTGCTTCCAGCGTCCGGAGCGTCATGCACAAGTATCTGGAGAAGAAGAACGAGGTGAATTTCGACAAAATATTTAATCAAATGCTAGGTGAGTCGCTCAGTTTATTCCCCGCATCTTACACACGGGACGCGCCCCGCCTTTTGTGTCCCCGCGCCGAGTTCGGCGCGCGCTTTCGCGAGAGAGCCGAGCATATTCTGCCGGGATGCGCGCGGATGCTCGAGAATTCCGTGCAGCTTCAGTTTTTGTGCAAAGTAGAGGCGCCGAGGGGGGGAAGACGCCGCGTCGGGGCTGTGGAATGAAATATGAGCGGGTTTTGCAAGGGCGAGGCGCAGTTTGGTTAAAGCTAAGTGTGTCGTTTTCAAGATAAGTTCAGGTTAATAGCTTCATTGTGGGGATCTTAAAGTCGCTCGCGTTTATAGTAATATAGCTATATGTTTGAGAATTGCTTTCACTTATTTTATTTCATTAATGATTATGTTTTCGCGCCAAACATTAACGCGTGAAAACGAGATATTTCGTGTATATTATGTCTACGTACTAAAAAATATAAATGAATTAACGTTTTACAAGAGCTTATGTATTCATCAAAAATTTCACTGGTTTTATTAGACTATTTATTTTTGTCCAATTTATCTGACTTCAAGAATCATAAATACCTAACAACGCGAAAACAGCGACGCCAAATCGCCTTCAAACATTCCTAATTAACCAGAAACATCTTCCGTCCGAAAACCTCCCAAAAAAACCGTTGCAAAAACCCCCACGCAAAGAAGCCCCCCCTAAAAAAAGGCACCACCCCTATTATTCCATCCCGGTCGGCCGCCGTCTTCATTAAACAGCTTTTTCCGCGGGCGCATATATATAATCACCCGTGGCGCAAGAAAAGCTCGCCCCTCTCGTAAAGCCCCGGCGAAGTTTAGGGGTTCCCCGTTAACGATCGCTGTCCCCGATAAACGCTCCTCTTCTGCTTGCAGGTTACCTTTTATTCAAAGACTTCTGCGAGAACGCGTCGGAGGAGCCGATCCCGCAGCTCAGGTTTTACGAGCAGGTACGTATGGCTGGAGGGGGGAGGGAGGACCCTTAAGACAAACGAATTGCGGTCGTAATTATAGGGGGTACTGCAGGTGAATTGGAGTGGAACTATAGTTGAATTATAATTTTTCACGCTTACTGCTGTGTTGTTACTGAACTGTTTTATACTGCAATAAATAATACTTTAGAGTTTTAAAAATCGATGAATCATGAACGAAATTACGAGTTATCCCTGGTAGAAATTAACCAGTTGGGTTTGGCTGGTTAACGTGCATTTTAAATGGAGCCTATTTCAGCTAAAATTGATGTCTAAATTAAATAAAAATAATTGGAAAATCATTTTAAAAGATAAAATATCATTACACTGAAATATTCATGAGCAAACATATGTAATTATTTGACTATTTTTTTTAATTTTTTTTGGCCAAATATTTTGGTAATAATATGGTACATTAATAAGAATGTAAACTAAAATTTTATATTTAAATTCAAAAGTTTACGGATTAAAAAATTTAATTGACAATAATGTTTTATTAAAATTAAAAAATATAAATAATTATTCAATACATTTAATTCATGCAATTTTAAAAAATGATTTAAACTAAAAATCAGTTTAATTAGAGAATTCTTTAAAAAGAATTGAACACTATTATTAAATGTTATTAGTTACAGCATTTTACTATTATTTTCATTTTGGCCAATTTTTGACCAATTTTTCTAGGGAAATTTTAAAACAATTGGTCAAATAGTGATGAAATAATGGTGAAAACCTCTAACAGGGTTGTTGTTTTCTTTTTTAAACAAACTTATTTCTGTTTTACCCTATAACCTTGTCACTAACAGATTTATAATATTTCTGAATTTCCCAAAAATTCAACTGCCTTGACATACTGCTCCTGGTTTAACGACCAAAAAAGACCGTTTAACAATATTCAATATCGACAAACGTTCTGCACCGCAAAAAGTTAGGACTCCGGAAAGTATTATACTTTATAATAGAAGAATTTGAGATAGTTAACTTGTTCGGGCTTCCTCGTGGCCGCTGGCCTTTTTCCAATGAATTCGAGGAGAGGAGCTCCACCGCGTGTATGGCTGACCTCCGGGTTTCGGCTCTGTAATTAGCCGGGAAGTTCTTAAACCGCTTATGGGTGCTGCCTGTTCGGAATAGCGAGCTTCACGGAGGCTAAATTTGTTGTTGGAATGAGTTCTTCAAGTCCGCTACAACAATTGCGTTCGAATAAGCACGTGCTTAGTTGAAGTTTAACAAAGGGCGTATATATAATTTTATTTTATCCTTTTGTTATTATTCAAATAATTGTCTAAACTGTTTTGCAATCTGAATAGAGTATATTTTAATCATTTTTAGAAGGCTTAATTATCGTATAATAATAATTAAATCATCGTTTAATACGAATCATGTCATTTGCATACATGTTGAAATGCTATTACATTTTGATTTATTTACTCTAATCTTTTATTTAATGGCATTCAAATTTAACGATATTATATAACATTTATATTCGCTCTAATAAAGTTTGAACCATTCTAATTTATTAAATTAATTATTTATCAGGCTAGAGTCTAGCCTAATTACATAATTTCGAATAATTAAACCGATAATCTTCTTATCATTACACTTTAAAACAACATTTCAATTTTTGCAGCAAACAGATCTTTATTCGATTCATTAATCTCACTTAAGCGATTCAACTTCAACCGTTTCCAGTCAATTTACGAACTCCCGAAATTTCCAACTAATATTGAACATATCCCATATATCGAAAGCTCAGGATTCTATAACTAGCGAAATAATCTTTATTTGCCGAATGGAGATGCTGCCAGTAATTCAACTAGCTGTTGATTGTACGGTAACGAGTTAAACCCACACACAACAGTATGCTTTTGTCGACTACCCTCCGAAAATTGAACCGGTGAAATTCGCTCGCGCAATTATCGAGGGCGATAAGTCGTTTCGTTAAAATCTTTATTGACGCGGTGTGCCGGTTATTTTTTCGCGCTGCTCCGAAAATTTTTTAAAGCGCTTCTCGTTTCCGTTTTTCGTTAAAATAAGCCGTGGAATGTTTTTTACGGTGGAAAATCAATGGATTAAAGTTTTACGCGCTGTCTGGTCGGATAGGGCTTTAATCACTTTGGAGAATTCACGTTATAAGTCGTAAGTTGATCAATATTAAAGATCTCGTGCGTGCCTCCTCCCTCAGGAGGGAACGTCCGGAAAACTCGACGAGATGCTTAATGAATATACAACATTATTTACAAGCCCGGGGAAAGCGGTAATTCATTTATAATTCATTACCTCCCGAAAGCACACTGAACAATCGCCAATCAACCAATATACAATTACACAATTACATTTAAAATTATTTCTATTTTTTCAATGCTTCCAAGAGCTGCAGCTTCATGAGTATTTAATTTTACAAATAATAACATTACGATAATGAATAAAATTCAGTTTCGCCGAAACCAAAATTCACCAATCTGCCACCTCGCAATCCCGGAAAATCAGCCCCGCCTCCGCCCGCAATCCACGTCGCAATCCCTTAAAACAATCCACAGCGCGAGCAATATTTGCCGGATATATTCGCATAACTCGTCGGCGAGGGGCAAAGGGCCGCAGCGGGCGCCGAGCGTTCGCATGTCAATTAATCGAGTGCTAATGAAGCATCGCAGATTGGGCAAGCCGCACACGCGGACCGACAGCGGCGGAGGCGTCGTGTTGCCCAGAATCCTTTGATTAGATCCCCCCTCCCTCCGTCGCCCCGGCAGCGACGAGGTCCCTCTCGCTGTCTGCCTGGGCCGCGTGGCTCCTCGACCGTTGCATTCGTTCGATCGTGTTCTTGCCGGCCGCATAGCCCAGCGTGGCCGAATGCCGATAAGCGTTTCCAATTAACGATTTGAATTGATCCTTTAGAAATTGGCCGAAATTTACGGGGAGAGAGAGAGAGGAGGGGGCCGCCTGGAGAGCTCAACCTGCTTATACACAAAGCGGTTATGCTGGCATAAGCCCTCGGATTTTTTTTTATAATATGTAAGCGCCTCTGAGCGGCGCTGCTTTCGTATATCGATGCGGACAATTAGCGGGAGGGCTGTTTAGGAGCCAATACTCTGGGTTTGGTAAATATTTTGTCACAGGGATGAATCGTGGTTTTGATACATATAAGATAATTGTAAGAATACATTAAACAGTCACTATTGTTTAAATTCATTCTCGTTTAAGAACCACGGTATATTAATCTTTGACAAATCGTCTGGTTTCTGAAATCCGGTTATAAACAAATTTTGCTCTCGCTAATAAAAAATCCCCATTAATATAATTCGAGAGTTCACGATTCCGAGTCTAAAGAATCAGTTGCCCCGGCTTCCACTCTTGGCAGTTAGGAAGACAAGAGAAATTCGTCGGAAGTAGTGACTGTCATCATCGCCGAGTTCCCTCTTGTTTCTCTCTCCCTCTCTCTCTCTCTCTCTCCGATGCACTCTGGCATTTGCAAGAGTAAACGAGCATCGCGAGGCCGGCTGCAAAATCAATACACACAGGAACGGGGCGCGGGAGAGGAATGGGAAGGCAGAACCATGCCGCCACGCCTGTGTGCAAGAGACGCTCGACAAACTTAAATTGCAGATTAAAGTCCTATTTCAATTTGCTCTATCTCTTGCTCTCTGGCTACCCCTTCGCCCTCCCCCCCCCCCCCCCTTCCCCCCTCTTGCCGCTCCGCACGGCAGTCGCGAGTGTGTTTTGATCTCGAATCCGTTGCCGGGCAGAGGCTCTCTCTCCTCTGCCACGCGCATGACCCTCCAAATAAACAAGTTCAGGCAAGACCATTAGCGCTTTTAATGATAAATCACGCGAGCGGACTAAAGTTAAAGGGGCCCTGGAATTAGATCAGAAAGTAATTGGGACGGATGGCGGGGATTTAACGAGTTTATTTAAGGTTTGAGGATGACTGCGAGCGCTTAAGCCATCGGTATTCGGCATCGGTGGGAAAAGGCTGGATTCTTGGGATTTGTTTGAGCAAATAACGTGGATGATTAATTAAATTTCATGTTGATATTAAGCGAGCTTGAGATTGCTTCCGCAGTGAACTGGGGACGTACGCTAAAGGACTGTCTTACCAAATGCAGACTTCATCTACTTATTTAGATTTTCCGTTCATTTTATTTCGTGAGAAATTACTGTTTATTATGAAGTATTTTTATTTCATCAATACCATATAAATTAAGTTTTCGTAAGATTGAAATTCACAAATATGCATAATTAATCAAAACTGTACTTCTCGAACTCAAAATAATTTTGTAAAAAGTTTAAAAATTATAAAATGCAATAAATTCAATTCCAATACGTTTGAAACATTTTTAACTGCCTTTTTCCAACTATTACGAAGTTCCCCCCATACGAAGCAGCATTTTAAAGTCTAAAAGAAAATAGAAAAGCCGGTCAGGAGTTCAAGCCAGCAGAGCATAAGGTACAGAAAAATCAGCTCTCCGGCGCTCCCGACAATTCAAAATAATAAAAATAATTGAATCTCAAAAGTGACCCAACTCCCTTCTATATACATATATATACGCGTGCAACTCCGTCGCTTAAACCAAAGTGCGTTATAAGCGTGTAAAATAATAAGAGCTTTAACGGGCCAAGGCAGAGCACTTCGTAGAAAGTCCGTTAATACCGTGGAAAATGCGAATTGTTTTATTTGATTTCCAGCGAGTGCAAAGTGCAGCCGGAAACTCGAGTGATGTCGAGTGAGAGAAAGGAGCGAGAAAGAGCAAAAGAGGGCTGTGGGTGGGCGGGCGGCGGCGGCGGCAAACGGATTGCGGGCTGCGGCGTTGGCGCGCGCGCACTCCTTAAATGGGCCGCGCGTAACGGCGTGAGAAATGACATTGTTTTGACAGGCAGCCGTTATAAGCCCGACGCTATTTGAAACTTGCCAACGACCCGAGGCTGCGCCGCCCTCCCGGGCGGTAATGGGAATTAAGAAATTTCGTACCTCGCCTCCGAATATAATTGCCGCGTGGAAATTCGCGCGCGGGTTAACCCGCGGGAAAAAGAAAGGGATGCCCGCCTCGCTCTCGTTGTTTATGAAATTCTCGGGGAAACGGCCTCGGAAAAATACGGGGGCGGGGAGTTTATGGATTTAATTTTGCTTTTCGAGATTTTCGGATATTTTCCGAAGCGTTTAATATGTCGGGAAAGTTGAAGCTGTGCGTGCCGAGGTTATTTCTCGAAAGGCGCTTTAAGCGAGAAAACTGAGTGAAATTCCCGAAATAATTCCAAGTTCTGTTTTGCTTATGAAATACTGACTGCACAATTCTCTGTAGTTTCTTAAAAGGAGACTAGTTTCTTCGTTATTATTTCTAAAACTTTAGTTTTAAATGCAATTGAGACTTATTTCCTTGATTTTCAGCTTCATTAATTAATAATATGATACAGTAATGACACTCAAATACTTATTCTCATAAACAAGTTACAAGCGTCCACTTTAGCTTAATTGGTTTTCTATCATAATTGGAATAATTTTTAATTATTGAAGTATATAATGTAGGTGATAATTTACAGATCGAGTATTAATTATCAATTACAGATAATGAACATTTTACAATTTACGTCTAACCTCATTTTCTATATGCTTTATAATACACGATGCTTTTAGATAAATTAATATTTAATATATCATTAAATTAATGGATACCGAGTTTATCTTTTATTCCTTTATTATATAAATAACTAAAATAAATAGAACCAGTTTAACAATAGATGAATATTTCACAAAGACTCGGGTAAACGTAGGTACTTCAATTAATTATCGTATTAGCAATAAATGCATATTTTTTAAATTACTTTTCAAATAATAACCCTTCTTCATTGCTGCACTTCTTTCAGTACTCGAAACAATAATTGTGGCCGCGTTTTTTAATCCAGAGAATTTACGTCTTGTGCAACCCACGCAGAATTTGCGCAATTCCCGAAATTCGAAAAAGCAGCCGAAATCAATTTTCCGAGGTAATTGGCGAAAATGTATGAGGCGCAATAAAAAATTCGTAAATAAGGGCCAAGACGCATTACAAGAGAGTACTGCGCGAGTGCTTTACGAGCACTCCGGCAATTACACTCGGCCACCACAAGCGACCGAACTTTATCGTCGGAATTCGTAATTTATGGCATCCCAGTCTCGCGTAAGGTAAGTTTTGGATGCAATAGACGATTAATGGGAATAGAAAACGATCGATTCCTTGCATTAATTTCTTCCTTTTTTAGCGGCTCTTGTTTCCGTTTTTTTTTCTTTTGTGCAACATTCGGCTTTACGGATCGACGAAGCCACATAACTTTTAAAGAATTTAAACAGCAATTCGAAGTAGTTTATACTTTTTTAGCGAGATGTTGATAATGTTGAATCATAGAAAAATGAAAATTAATGTACAAAATTTTTATTCGTTTAATGAAACTTTGTTTGTTGATCTTAGAATACAGTTCTATAATCAAAAATTCACTTTTTTGCAAGAGTTCTTAGTGAAGCTTTATTTAAAACATGATGGCTTATTTCCTAGAAATGGAGTAATATTTATCATTGTCTTTAAATTGCAATTATAATATGTTAAAAAGTATTTTTAAAAATTTTGAATGATTGACTGTTTTCTTTTTATAAACTTGGTTATAAACATGGTTACATTTTCATTTAATTAATCATGTGAATCCTTAAATCATGTTTCTAGCAGTATACAATTTTAAATAATGTTATAAACATTATTTATATATAAATAGTATTAATAACACAATATTCAAATAAAGAGATCAAATCCACCCTCTTCGTTTCCACGTAAAATTCTATGTTATTTGTTATTTTACCCGACCCTGTAATTTCATTTATAGGGAAGGAATAAAAGGCCAATCTCTTATTGCGTCGCATTGAAAAAATCGTGTCAATATCCTCATTTATTTGCGCTAAAGTCCTCGAATTCTCGTGAAACGGAGTTTCTCGTGAGCTGCCTGACCACATCAGGGGAGATTCTACTGGTGGCGCAGCAAAATTGAATTTCTCCTTGCGCAATCAGCAGCGCGCACCCGACACTCGTATTATTTCGCAACGAATCTCAGCTCGACGTGTATACACGCTCGCGCTTTCTCTCCCCCCTTTCTCCATTGTTTACTTTCTCCTGCTTTTCCACGGGTTAAAAAGATGGCATTGCCGTTCGGTGAATTCACGAGAATAAATAGATACGGGAATCCGCGAATGTAAGATGCGGTTTAATAAAGTAAATTGCGCAAATCATCAGTGCTTCTTTGGAGAAGGACGGTATTTTTAAGAATATTAGAAATTAACGATGTTTGCTAAGTTTCTTCCATATTTGGAATTTTGTAAATAAAGATAATTTACATTTAACTGCGCGAGTTTACCCTCGAAATAGCGAGTAAAGATTAAGAGGAGCTGATAATGTTTGTCAAGCAAAGATGGGTGACTTCCTTAAGAGAATTAATTGGATAAAGTTGCTGCCTCAGTTTGTACCACTACGATGAGTAATATAACTTTTTTTTACTAAAGTATCTAATTTGTATATCAAATATTTCTAATGAATTCATTTAAATTTGAAAACACACCACAAAAAATTTGAAAAATATATAGTTTCTTATTAATGATAAGTTTTTATTAAAGATAATATTTGATAAAAAAATTGTTTCATTTATCTTGATAACGTATTTTATTACTAAAAACTAAATAAGTGATAAATAGCCTTTCAAAATGTTAGTAATGTTCATAATTTTCAAAGAGATAAATTACTAGTACACAAGAACAATACATCTTTGAATCCTAAGTAGATTATTACTTTAAAAGCTTTACCTTGTTTTAGCTGGTATTCCGGCTATACGAAATGAAAAGAACAATAACTTAACATTTTCTTAACACTATTTTCAAGAACGTACTCCTGAAAATAACCACGAGCTGCAAATGACGTAAAAAACGATCCCCTCGGATACTTAATGGGATTAATGAGAATTCTTGATATTGAATTTTTATAATTAGTACAATGGAATTACAGGGGAGTCCCGCGTATATATACATCGCAATAAAAAGCAATTAACTTTTTTTTTCAGGACGCGGAGAATCCAAGAAATTCCGTAGCTCGAAATTCAGTTGCTTCTCACGAACTGTAGGAGTAATACTGGGACTTAAAATCTCTCATTCGTCGACTGCAGCGTCTTTACTGAACTTTATGAAAGTCAGTTCAATCTACACACTCGCACAAAAGCCTGTCCACCTCTGGATTCATAAATCAAATGCTATTTTTTTACAGCGACATCTGCAGCACTTTATTATTTTTTTTAATTTCCTTTCTCTTTTAGAACGACGCCAAATGCCACGATTAATTATTAACAACGCCTCTGCATTCTGATAAATTTCTCAAACTTCGTTAATTGCATAAAGGAGCGAGAAACAAACGAACGTGTACATTTTAAACGTTTCTTTGCTTAATATTTGCTTACTTGGGTGCATGCGAGTTCGGGGTTAAATTGAAAGGGGCGTAATAAACTGGCGCGAGGCTGCGGGAAAAGGTGGGCTAACAAAGTGCGCAGTGAACCAAGGCTGTTAGTTAGTCTCGCTCCTCTGGCAATTGCGACCCGCTGCGATATTTGTTTGAGTTTTCAAGATTCCGAGATAATTTGCCAAGGGGAACGTTTGACAAAACAATTGTAACGCTCTCAAAGGCTTAGCGGGGCTTTCCTGCTTTTTGCAAGTAAATAAAGCGGACTTTATTTTTCCCGCGGCAGTAAATAACATCGTCTACTACATGTTTAATTCGTTTGTACTGCTACCAAGAAAATATTCTTTTTTGCTTCAATTAGCAACATCTCACAATCTCCGTAAACAAAACGCAGAAGTGTATACAAAATTGGCGATTCAACTTGCTTCAAGGTATACAGTCCCTTTTTGCAACTAAAAACCTTGGGCGCGCAAATGGCGCAATGCCTCAAAGGTATAACAAAATAGACTCATTACTGTCGTGAACATTCACCAGCGACGCGCAATTGCGTTCGCGGGCGACATATGCGACCCGTCTAGGATGTTTTATAGCTCCGAAGAGGTTATGCTCTATGATAGCACCACTGGGACGAATTGAGAGACAGAGAGAGAGAGAGAGAGAGAGAGAGGAGGAGGAGGAGGGGCGCCTTCGTGTCGTCAGCGCCTACTTGCCGGAACTTCGCGTACAGCGCAAAGTTGTAAATGTCGCTGCAGCCACTCACGTATCGCATCAGCCTGCGTTGCGCCTTGCAAGAACGAAAGTCTGCACGTCAGGGGAGATTAAGCTTTTTTTTCACGGCCGAGGGAAGAGTCGGCGCCGAGGAGGGGGACTTCTTTTCCAAGGAGATCTCCCTCCTCTGCGTCGAGGCGCTAAGAAGGCGTCCATCACTCTGCTGTTTGACACTCTTCTTATGCTGGGCTGCTTCCCTCTGTTGCGAGAGTTTGGATTTGCGTCTCGGCGGGGATACGGATCTTGAGACTTCTTCGGTTTTTTCTAATGAATATTTTATGAAATAGAGCTATTATAAATTTCGATGTCTTATAAATATATCTATACTTCTTAAAAAGAACAAACGATTACATGGAAAATCACTGAATTTTTCTCTCGTCAATTTTCGCTTTATACGAAATTTTTTACGAAAAATAATCGAAAGGTAAAATTTTAATCAGACTTCCAGCGCTCATTTAATTATTTAAAATTTTCGACATTGTCATCTTGACTCAATAAATACTAAAAATATAAAAAAAATAAAAGCAACAATTTCAAGTTATTATTGCACTCTTTACTTGATCACTTCCCTCGCGCTCGTGAAAAGCAATCAAACCCGGCAGCAAAAACCGCCAGTGAGTAATGGAACAGATGCACAAGACCGCTCTCTCATCCCACCTTCCCCAGTCGTAATAACTGACATTCAGCGCGAAAGAGAGGGTCTGCAGGCTCTCCTCTCTCCCTCCGGAAAACGAGAGGAACGAGAATTCGTTAGACCTTTAGTCGAGAGAGAGAGAGAGAGAGAGAGCGCAGAGAAAGCGCGAGCAGTTAATGGGGCTGCGGGTGAAATCAGATCGCCACTGGTCGGCAATCTTGGCCGCAGAGCAGCGGCTACTTCAAACGAAAGCACACTGCGCACACACACACTCTGCGCGCGCCGTACGTGCAAAACCGCCGGCAAGCATAAGCGTACACCCGATTGCCAATACGACTCTTTATCTCGTTAGGGGGTGAAGTAGCGGTGCGTTGCGAGCCCGCCGGCGGGAACGATAATAGCATATACACACCGACGCGGCCGACAATTTGAGAATTCGAAATGCGAAGTCTCAGCGCCGCGCGGCCCCTTTAATTAATAGATAATAATGTATAAACGTCGACGGAGCTGCCCTCCCGCTCTAATAATGGAAGCTGCTTGGGCCGCGGAAAGTATCGCCGCCGGAGGAATGAATTATTCCGCAGTTTATCGGGGTCGCGAAATTGGGAAACGGACGACGGTATTAAAGAGGCACGATTCAGTCGATACTCGAACGGCCAAAATCCCCCCACCGATACAACGTTTCGTCGAGAGAATTGACGCCGCGAATTCCCTGCTCGACTGCTAATAAATCGCAATTTAAAAATATCCGTCCCCCGATCTATCCTCATCATCGAAAGCAAACACACCCGCTAAGTACGCCGAAAATATCAATACATTAAGACCATGCCGCGCGACACGAGCACGTCCAGGCTGCGCGTGAAAAAAGCGAAGGCGCACACCGCGTCAGTCGAAGGGATACGTCGCCGGAAAATAAAATCCGCGTCAAGACGGATTTAGCTTATGCATACACACGGCTGAGAGAGAGAGAGAGAGAGAGAGTCTTAGGCGATTCCGGAAGCGAGCGAGAGCTTTATCTGCGCGCTCCTCCGTTACGTGGACTCCCCGGAGGGAGGCTTCGTTAGGTGGAAATAGGATAACCGGGGAGAAAAGAGGAGAGAGAGAGAGAGAGAGAGAAGGTGGATTCTCTCTCTCTCCCGGCAGCTCGGATCACGTGCAAAATGTTTGCACGTCGGGGCTCGGCGCGCCCGAGAGGATATGGATTTATCGGTGTGTACGCACGTGGAATGCGGAATGAAATAAACGAGTAACTGTTAAAGAGCGAGAGGGTATCGCGCATTGTGCAGTGATTCGAATAATGGGATCGCGGCGCAAGGCGAGCTTAGAAAAATGTGGAGGCGAATAAACAATTCGGAATGGGCGGCGGCGCGTTTGCTTTATTAAATTTTGCTTCCTTGCTGCCGGTTTAATCGGATACTTTGTCGGGGCGACGAGTTTTAGAAGTCTGCAAGTCTGTTTTTTTAGTTGTACTTTACCGTGTGTCAGGGTAATTAATGCAGAACTTCATTTTCTTCATTTTTATACATCGATAATTTACTAATGAGGAATTGCACGCGAAAGTTTTATATGACTTGCTGAAAGTTTACGATATTTAACTTCGATTTCCATTTATTTCACTGCAACGTTTAAGAAAGTTTACTTAAGATTAAATTTATGCAAAAATAGATTCTGTTATTTCGAATAAAACAAAAACTGACTACGTACAACTTCATTAATCGATCCGGTTTCCCCGAAACACAGCTGACAAATCTCTTTACGGCTTTTAACGTAAAATAAGTGCGTACGGATTAATCTCACTTATTCATTTTTAGGGAGCTAGTACCTCTTTCCGCCGCCAGTCATTCCAAGAACCCATACGCCGCACAATTGAAAATCGTAGCTCCCATTTACACAATGCACAATTTCTCAACAATTTCCCGCAGCCGCGCTAGAATAAATATCCAGCAACGGCGCGTATAACAAGTTCAGACAGCATCGTTCACGCGACATCGACAGTCGCACGGCGAGCTATCATAATGCGAGCTCGCGCGGCAATAAGAAAAAAGCGTCGAAGGTGCACAGTTTACGCTCGGCGGGGTTGCGCGCGCCGCCGCGCCGCGTTAATGGACGAGAGCGCGAAGTGATGAATGGAACGCGCGATATAATCGAGGGGGGATTAATGCCGATCGGCTTTAATGCTAATGTATGATAGTTTCGTTGCATTTTACTAAATCGCTCGCTGACGCGCGTCCTCGCCGCAGATTTCATTTTCGGCCGAGCGGAATTGCGTCGAGGCTGCATCGCGAGGGGTGATTTGATTGTCGCTCTTTGTTCCTGGAGAGTCGGCGTAAAAATCACGGGTGTATTCGACATGTTTAGGCGAATACAGTGTTTTCCGTGGATGGACTCGAATGAATTTAGAAATTAATTCGGAGTCGCAGTGAGCTGACAGGATTAAGTTTAGACGGTCGGTTTTGGTAGCCGTATTTTTTCGCAGAATAATTGCGGTCAACGAGTTCGATTTACTATTTACGAGCATTTTTTTCGAGCAGCCTCGTATTGGGACGCAAAGTTCGACGTTTACTTTGAACTAAAAGTAAGCTAAAGTAAAGTAAAGTAAGTAAAAAAGCCGCTTAACCAGTTAAGCCAAGGACTGCTACTTGCAATAATATTATGCAGGTGCAGGTGTAAATAGTTAATAGGTTTCTGTTCAAAATTTGAAAAATTGAAATTACAAACTTACATATTAGCGTTGTAAAAAGAAGGTTCAACTGTATTTTAATTTAAATATTTCAAAAGATTATATTTAACTACAAATTTAAAAATAATATAATCATTAAAAAAATGGGTCAAAATAGATTTCTGTTCAAAATTTGAAAAACTGAAATTACAGACTTATATATTAGTGTTGTAAAAAGAAGGTTCAACTGTATTTTAATTTAAATATTTCAAAAATTTATATTTAACTACAAATTTAAAAATAATATAATAATCAAAAAATGGGTCAAAAAATTTTTTACATTTTTAAATTACTGCCGTTTTAATTAGAAAATGATAATTAATTAAATAAGTAAATTACAGCCTTTAATTCACGCACACCGACTTTCAACGGCAATTTAATTTTATTTAAACTAATGAAGACTTGGCTGTTAAAAGCGCCTTCTTTTCGCTGTTAAAGCTCGTCGAAGAATTTCGATTCGAGATTACATCAAGGAAATTCATCACATCATTTTTAAGCCGCGACAGAAAGTTAGAATCTACTTCGAGGACTTTTTCTAACAATTGCTTTCCCAATATCCGGCCCCGAATGAGTAACCCGAACGCCTTGCGAAATTCTCGCAGCGCTCGCGATTTTCCTCGTCTCTGGGATCAAGCCCGTGATTGGACTTGAAGGTTCGACAAAAGCAGGATATTAAACATAGATTACGGTCTTTGACGTTTTGCTATGATTGACGCAAAATCTCGGCCGGGCGTAATCACGATTACTTCGCTAAAATATCGACATTTTAAAGTCCTCGAAGCGATTAGAGGATCGTGTAATACATTTACCATTTTCGAATCACGGCTTTATCGACGAACAAAAATTCTCTCTCGAGTTCTTACAACCGATAAATTTTGAACCCCGGTCTTTTGAATAGAGTCGACTTGTGAAGTAAATATCGATATTGCACACGAGAGAGTACAATGGCTGCTTTTTCTTTGCTCTTATTGCGACGATATTCAAGGACGTATATTGAAAATTTTGCAAAACGTTCCTCGCAAAGCGACCTTTCACTGCTAATAACTCCGATAATAATATTTAAATTCAATCGCTGATTACTTAAGCATATAAACTAATTGATTTTATTGAGTGATGTTTACAAGCAAAGGATTATCCGAGATAATGAGCGGAGGCATATCCGAACGTGACGGACACCAGGATATCCCATTATGTATTATTGAATAAACTACAATCACTGGATTTACAACGGCCATGCAGCTGAGCAGACTAAATAGGATTAGTAAAAGAGCGTGAACTACTAACTACTATTAACGTATACAACCCTTCGTGAAATGGAAACATTTTTGTGGGTATTTATGCGTTTGTCGATACGTAATGAAGTATTTCAAATAAAACGAATTTTTAATTACACCGCTGTCCTTCATTTTTGTAAAATTTTCAACCTATTCATATGAGTGCTTAATTTTTCTTTCTTTCGACTCTGCTGAATTCGTCAAAAAATATTAAAAACGCACGTACACGACGAGTTGAAAAAATAATAATTTGTTTTACATTTTTAATAATTCAAGTAATTTATTTTACTTTATTTTATTTTAATAATAAAGCTTTTATTTTAAGTATAAATCTTTTTAATTGAAAAGGTTATTGTTTAATGAAAAATAATTCTCGGAAAAATCTGCTATTATAAATACAGCAGCTCTTCACATTTAAAAATTTACCATCAGATAAAATACAGTCAAAAAAAATGCTCCGCCAACAAAATTCGGTTTAAAGCTAAATTCGTATATGCCGGCGGAACTTTTGAGCGTTTTCCGCCAAAAAACATCCTTTAATGACTACTTTAATTATGAAATTCTTAAAATGTTTTTTAAAATATAACAAAATAATATTAAATATGTATTTCATAATTTGTAAAAAAATTTGTTGATCCTACAATTTAATAAAAAGTCTAAATGATACCAAAATTGGTTAAAGTCTATAAATTATGCAATGAAATGGCTGTGAAGTCATGTTTCTTCAAATTTCAACTCTACACAATATTTTTAAAACAGACAATCATACCCTCGAATAACAGCAACTATTAAATCCACAACAATGAAAACTCCCTGAACTAACGACATTGACGAAAAAAAAAAAATTGTTGAACCTCCAAACGAAATCAAAAGAATTATCAATGAATACCCTGAAATCACGTTTCTCGCGCAGCCAAGTTTTTTTTCCGCCCCCCGCACCCACCCATACATACACGTACGCGCAGTCAGCCATTAGCATAAAGAGCGTTCGCGTGGCCCGCGGAAGCACCCGGAGGTGATAATGCCGAGCGCGTGACGATTCGCGAGCCGTCATCGCGATTAAAGCGCGGAATAAAATGCAGCCGATACCCGCGCGCCGTTCGGATAAATTATGCAAACGTCCGCTCACTCTCTCTTCCCCGTCCGTCTCCCCGTTCGTTTATTTTAACCGTCGCAGCACGATGCGACACACCGGCTTTTTTCAACTCCAAGCTCGATCATTCGCTATTGATGTGTGGGACGTCGTTTGCCCGAAGCTAAACGCGCGGTCGCGGGGTAATAAAAAAATGCTGAATATCGAACGATTTCGTTTCCGCGAATGAACTGATCACTTGTTTTTTCTAATATGCCGCGAGGGGATTGAAATGATACTGTTTGTTGTTGTAGACTGACGACAAGGTCCGTGGAAAAGGTCTTGTTGAAAGTAATGGGACATGAATTAATCGTATTGATTGATTTAAAAAGGGAAATAAAGTTAATAAATATTTAATAGAAAGAGATGCCCGCGTAAACGTAAATATAACGATATACAAGCGTTTTTTTTTATGTCTGACAAATCTCGGCTTTTATCACTTAATACTTCAAATGCAAACATGCAAAGGATATTTATTGGATACTTTAGTGTACCAATATTTTCTATACTTATATATATATCTAAAATTTCCTTTTTATTAAAAATTTCATAAAGCAACGAGAATTCGAAAAATAATATATTTTTGAAAAAAGCAAGTAACTCTTTCAATCTCAGAGCATTTTCAGACAAAAACTAATTTTCTTTTTGCAATCTACTGTTATTTAATTTTCTAAAATATCCTTTCGAAGCAGCAGCGCAAAATACATTTCTATTTCTTTAGCCCCGCGGCACCTTCATACTGCCGGCACTAATATCGCTACCGACACCGATAATGTCTGTCTTATTGTAGCCTTCTTTACTGCGTCTGGTGTTTTTATGTTTCCATAACTCCCCGTAACGATGAGCGTTCGATAGTAAAGCTCCGGGAGCAAAAACTAAGCCTCAAGAAGCTCGCAGCCGCACAGCGGCAGCCGCCGCAGCAGCAGCAGCAGCAGCGACGGCTCTGGATCGATATACATCAAAGCGTAAAAGCGCGAACTCTCCTATATCGTCGCGAGCAGCAGTAAAATTTTGCCAAAGTAAAATCGTCCCGCGCGCAATGCATAAAGGCGCCATTTGCTTATGCGCCATAAATTAAACTTTTGTCCCGGCGATCGTAAAAATATATATTATTTGCCGTACGGCGCGTTAGCGTGGGCGGATCTAAATGCGGCGTTACCCGACGAAGCGACGACCAAAGCGCGACATTAAATCTATCATTGGACGTGTAAAATCGAAACGCGTAATATGTTTACTTGTTTTTAGCACCGCCGCTGAGCAATCGCGTTTATTCCGGGGAATCGCTGCGCAAATACATAATTTTCTTTCTTCGCCGAGCGTATGCTGAAATAATTCAAGTGTACAACGTTTTTTGCGACACTTTTTTGAGCCATCGATGGGAATAAAATGAATATAGAGGGTTCTGAAATGTTACGAGCAATAAAATTGCTTTCTAAATAAGTATGTATTTAGTGATCAAGCAAGAGGATAGATATTCGAAAGATATCTGTAAAAAACTGAAAGCTACTGTCTTCTGAAATAGTATTTCATTATTACCATCCCTTAGGTTTGTTTAATTTTTATAGAATTTATAGGGAAATTATTCCAAGCCAAAAACATTCCCTAAGGCAATTCCAAGGACTTTCTCCATGAATGATTGATGGTTTAAATGGTAAGTATTAACGACGACAGTAGTTATGAAACGATTCCTTTCTCATAATGACTTACAATTAGAAGCTATAAGTTTATTTTCTTTTAAAATTCAAAATGACAAAGTAATTACAAAAGTTTCAGATAAAAAATAAATCAACAGTTTTCAGATCTTTCTCGTAAACTAAAAATCGTTCAAACAGTCTGTATTAAAACGCAGTCACGAGCTCTCCCCCTCGTTTTTCCCAAGGATATGAACTTTAATTAATGTTCCCGAAGGAGTGGCTAAAAAGAAACGATATAATCTCCACAATGACAGAGAAGCATCTCTCGAAAGTGGATTTTTCCACTTCCCTCTTGTCGCCTCCTTGCACGCCTCCTCTCCGCGCGACTCGCTTTTTCGCAGTGTTCCTCTAATACTCGTCCGCGGCGCCGCTTTAAAGAGGTTCGCGAACCAGGCGGACCAGTGCTTGTATACTACGCGCGCAAGCGCGGTGACACGGCGCGACTGCAAAATTTCGAATGGAAAAGTCAAATTAATATCCTTTCAAGGACCTTCGATGGAAAAGTCAACGCCGCGCGTCTAACGAAACAGAAATGAAAAAGCTCTCCTCGCGGCCGGTAAAAGAAAGCTCATCGAATACCGGAACGTCGCGCCAACGTCAGCGGCGTTGCTCGCAATTGCGGAAATTTATTTCATTGCGTTCGCCGGCCCCTGTGTACCCTCCTTCCCCGAGTTTTTCTCAGACTTTATCTCGGGGAAAAATTGAAAATAGCGCTCTCGCTGTAACGATAAATCGGACTGCTATTCAAACAGTGAGATTGTTCCGGGGGCTTCATTTTTATGTTGCGGATAATTGGAAGGAGAGGAGAGTAGAATTTTACGGAGTTTTTTGAGTACTTGGAAGCAGGAATGGAAGTGTTTGTTTAACGCAGTAAATAATTGTTTTTAAGCGTTTCTTTTAATACGGCCGTTGCTGTGTGCTGTTTCGGTTGGAATGTAATAATGTCTTGTTTGTCCAATTTGACATAATTAAATTTTAGTGGGTTTTTGTATTGTCTGCGTTAAATATTTTCATACTTAAATTAGATTGTCCACAAAGGGGCAACTGTACAAATAACCCGACATGTACAAATTAGTTTTGAAATTAACTTTAGTATATATGGTATAAAACAGTTCGATAACACGGACCTGCTTATTTTATACAATTGAAGTCAATATACTATACACAAATAGTATATCATTTTTTAATTTATAATTTATAAATAAACGACAGATTCCTATTATTTAAATATGTTTGCTCCATGAATATTTTACTATAATGATATTTTATCTTTCAAGATGATCTTCCAAACTATTTATTCAATTTAGACATCAATTTTATTTAAAAATGATGTCTCCGTTTAAAAAATACGTTAACCAGCAAAACTGGTTAATTTTCTACCAGAGTGTACACACGTATATATCGGCAGTAAAATCAGGCGGGCTTATTATATTAATATGTTCTAAAGAGCTTTTTACGTCCTATTTTCCCGCGCCCGCCATCATCATTGTTTTCCGGTAAATTGCTCGCATCCGCTTAATTTGAAATTACGCGAAGAAGACTCGGTACGGTAGGCGGCTAAGGGCCAAAGCTTAATTGCATCGGCTGCACAAAATTGTGCGCCTACAAAGGAAGAGCGGAAAATTGCAAAACAAGCGCCGCGCTCAATTTTCTAGCTCCGGAGTTCAAGGCTCGCATTAATCATCTACCCCCCCCCCCTCCCCCCGTCCCTCCTCTCCCAACGAAGCTACTTCCGCGCAACTAATAATGACGAAGCGTCGCGCGATTTTTTTCGCGTTTTTAATGCAGAAAATCCATCTCTGGCGGCGAGAGAGCGATGAAAAAAGGCAAGAAATAGGAGCGCGTGTATGCGCGCGCGGGGCTGCCTGTCCCGCGTTTGTTTGCCCGCCGAGGCAGCTGCTGCTATGATTGTGCGGTAAAGCGCGATGATCGAACTCTCGGGAAATAAACCCGATAGAGAGAGAGAGAGAGAGAGAGCGCGACCGGTTCCCCCGCCGCCCCCCCACCGCGCGGTGGTTTCAGGCGACTGGAGCTTTTTTTGCACCGGCTTCCTTCTCTTTTTTGCCGCCGTTACGCAACGGCCCGTCAATGGTACAGGCGCTGTTTGTTTCGTGTCGTATGGAAATCAGTTCGGGAACGCCGGTTTGTCGGGGAAGCTTATTCTTTTCATTCGTGAAAGGTGTTCTTCCAGCTTTATGCAGTTTCGAGTATTGACAATGAAGAGCGCGGTGGGGTAAAGATAAACTTTTCAAAATTCAATTTAGACGCGAGCTGAAATCATTTTGAACTGCAATAAACCTTTTAAATATAATGTTAATGAAATAAAAAGAATATCCAATTTAAAGTATTTTGTAAGATATTGTAATTTATATTTAGTTATGAAGAATGTGCATTTCACACTCTATTTCATTATTGACGATGTTTTACACTATTTCACTCGTTGAAAAAGACTTCCGCTTTAACTTATGCATATACATACATTTTCAGGGCAATTCGCGCGAAATTACTACGTCACCAGATGAATGTTTACCACTATTTATTTTCCCGCACTTGCTGCATAACGTCACCTTGCAACGCCCTGACATTCTTCCGGAGCATTTCTCGATACGTTTTGCTAAGTCCGGAATTCTGAAATTGACGTCATATTTTATGCCGTATAATGCAGTTTCATTTTCCGCTAAAAGTGTTATATTTATGTACTATTTTTTTCCTTCAATGGCGAATTCGCAGAATTTCAATTAAAATCTAAAAGCATCAAAATAAAATATTGCTACAAAATTTTTTGATCCGATTACAAAATATTTTTTAAATTAAATAAAATAAATTATTTTATATTTTCATTTATGTTTTATTTTTTTTATTTTACTAAAGTCCAGTAACATGTGTAATAATTTTTATTAATTTTTTTATCATCAAAGTAACAAATGCATTATTCCAGAAAAATCCCTTTACCTAAACGAAAAACACCTGAAGCATATAGCTATATTACCGCAGGATTCAAAGCAGTCCTTTTAATATCATAAATGTTTAGCTCTCGGATTAAATTTTTCAAGCCCTCTTTACCTCAGCGTAATCTTGACTTATAATAAGCGTAAGATATCCAATCCTACATTTTAACAAATTACCCGCGTCCCACAGCTATGCTAATCCTCCAAAAAAGCAAAATTAAAAGCCGACTTGAACAGAGAAAAAAAGAAGACCAGGCCGAAAACGAAAAGACTAACCCCGGGCAGAATGCGGCACGTGGCGTTGGCAATAGCCGCGGCCACTTTTTCACGGGAAGACAGTGTTATATTCGGCCCCGGAGGTGATCTCCCAGTCCGGTCACGACTCGAGTCACGGCGCGAGACCGTCGTGGACACGCGGAAGCGACACTTCGCCGGGAATAATTTACACAACGCCTCCGAATGCGCGCCTCTTGATCTTTTCTATTTTTCACGCTCTCCCTCTCTTACTTCGCGGGGCAGCCTTTTTTTATTGGCCCAAACGAGCTTCGGTCAGGATATCGGAAATTGCATTTTCCTGTCGTCGCGGATTTTTCGGTATTTTCGAACGCGCGGAAAGAAGCAAGGGGGGGAGGGGGAGAGCAAAAAAAATCAATAACGTTTTGTGCACACACAGGGCGCGCAAAACTTTGCGCGCGGAGAACTCGAACGCACTACACGCCGAGCTTAAAAGGAATTGCTCGCCGAAATAAATGTTTCCCGGCTTTTCTCCACTTTCCCTCTGTGTTTTCTCATTAAAGCCGAATGCGAGCTGCTGCCCGTTTGCAGGATGAGAGAGAAAATAAAGTTGATAGTTTATTCACCGCCGGCTAAACGCACCGAACACGAAAGAGAGAGAGAGAGAGAGAGAGAGAGAGATCCCCTTTTTGTTTATCGGTTACTTGTAAAAAAATCACGATCGATATACGACCTAACTGAATTCGAGTAGCGTATAACGTAGGAAAATACTGCTTTAGCGCAGGCAAATTTATAAAACAAACATCTATTTTGATTGAAATATCCCTTCGCCGAGTGGACAAACATTGAAGAGTTATTCTCGACGACGTCCTTTTTATGTATTTTTAACAAAGTAATATTGCTGCGCATTTAAAGCTATTTTATGGGCAATCAATTTTATTTGACTTATACGCGGAAGTTTATGCGAATAACTGACATATCCCCGGCCTTTATTGCTGCTTCTTCCGTACAAGAAAATCTGCGTACTCATTACTAGTCCCTTAGGCGGAAATGCTCTTAGTTTCCGTGAATCTATAAGAAACGCTGCTTACCCCTATTTCGATATAAATCAACATAAATCGAATATCAACGACAGCTTCTTACATCAAAAGCAGCACTGAAAAAAAAGAACACAAAGTTCAGAAACATATTTCACACATCACAAAGGCATTCTTACCTCCAAAAATTTCAGCCCGCAAAGATTGATTTACCGAGGCGCGGGAGAACACAACGTTAATGCATTGCCTCCGCTTGTCGATATTCCTTAATAAGAAAGACCGTAAAATAAATCTGCGTCGGGACGTCGTAAAGTGCATCGAAAAATTGCCGGCGCGGAGATGAATCTCGTGTGGCTCTCGCTCGCGGTGCTCGGTGTACGTGCTCTTAAATATCGCATAAGGCGAGAAAATATTTATCGGGGCCCGAGCTACTTTAAGGGCTATCCATCGTCTTAGTCGGCCGCTGTAAGAGCCCGTTGTGCAGCGCGCGGAGAAGCTGCATCGATGCAACACAAAACACGAGAGATCTCTCGAGCGTCCGCCGCAACAAAAACCCGCGGCGCAAATATTGATTTTCTCGCCGGGAGTGAATTTTTCCGATCGCGTTGTTTATCGGCGACGAGGACGTTTTTTGATACACTTTTGGGGGCTTAGCTAATTTGTAGTGGGAAGATATTATGTTTCAAGCTGTATTTTGAATTTAGCATTATTAGCGTGATTAAAAATAGTGAGCTGGTAATTTTTTGCGTGCGTCGTTTTTAGCTTGATTTAATTTCTGTTTTGGCAGCGGTATTTCATTTGTGAAATTTGTCGTGGACATTTTTAATAAAAGCATTTTTGACGAATACAAATTGCTTTTACGTTAATAAAACAGTTTGATATAAGGCAATGTTATATGGAGCTAAAAGCAACATTTTCCGAAATTCCGGGAAATATTAAGATGCAGCCGTGTCGAGGTAATAAACAACACATGCGCGGTTCATAAAAAACGGCGATTCGCGAAAAAGCGCGCGAACAGTACATAAAAGTTTTAATTCTCGAAAAATTTACGTTACGATCGCTTTTGACTTCCGACAAATGTAACGTTTGCTAATGAAATCAAAGCGATGGCATTAAATATAATTCAGGTTAATTCGTCGGAAAAATTATCATTTTTTCCTTTTTTTAAATGTCCCGAGATAACACCCCAACCACGTTACCTCTCGCATCATTCGCGTTTGTACGTAGGAAATTTTCGCGCAACTCCGCGATTGAAGTATGCGGCAATATTTGCGTGCCTTCGAGCCCGTAAAGGCACGCGTATGCTCATTGACATATCCACTGAGTATTGACCCATCGAAAGACAGGCTCGAGATCGCGTCCTTTGTCTCGCGCGGCAGCGAAACGGCCCGGAGAGCGCTTGTGCTTTGGATATTCGCGGGCATAAAACGACACTTTGGTCCCGGTCAATATTATTGAGGATTCGTCTGGAGCGGATGCGGTTGATTTATAATGCAGCGACGGGGAATTTATAGTTTTTAATTTGATTAAAACTATAACGTTTCGATTTTATTGAGAATTAACAATATTCCTCGAATTTCCGAGATTAGAAAGACTGGATGAAATTGCAAACAATTCATAATATATGATACGATTGCTCATCATCCTTCCAAAATCAATAATTGAAATTTAATTGAAATTTAATAGCAACACTGAGAAAAACATCAAAAGAAAAATTACTATGTTTTGTGGTAACCGAAGGACAGACTTTAATTATGGCCAATTTTTAC